>PVJN01003010.1:0-108285 GCA_004026805.1 Lasiurus borealis | reverse complement strand
AGCATACATTTTAACACCCAAATGAATATTGTAGCATGCATGCAGGGACACTGTTTCTAAATAATTCACTGCCACTTTTACAATTCTTTTAATATTTCATGATTTTATCTTTGAAATTATATGCATCTGTATTTCTGGAAAAAGTAATCTATCTAACTCCTGCTAGACCAAACCCTGGTATTAACACTTTTTTTTTGGGGTGGGCACAATACTTCAGCATTATATATGAATATGCTGAAATAGCACACTCATGATTAAGTTACACTATATGGCAAAGAAGATTTTAGAGATTTTCAATAAGGTTGCTGATCAGTTAACACTATAACAGAGATGGTTTTGGACAGATAATCTAATCAACCAAGCAGGAGAGAGATTTTCTGTGCAAAAGGCTTGTCTCACTGAAGAAACAGGGACCTTGGTTCCACAACTGCAGTCAACTCATCAACCAGAACGAGGTTGGAAGCAGATTCTTCTCGACGTCACCAAGTGACTGAGTCTGGCCCACATGTTCATTCTGTGTGTGTCACCCAGAGCCAAGAACCCAGTACAGCCTGGACTTCTGACCCAGAGAACTGTAAACTCAAATATGGGTATTGTTTTAAGCCACAAAATAGGGAAATCTGTTATGCAACCATAGGAAACTAATACAGCACATTAAACACAACACATTTTATGTAAACTATTTTCTTTCTGTTAAAATGTGTTTCCCACCCCTTTTCTTAGGATGTTAATGTCTAGTGGTTGAGATCATGCTTGCCTTCCTCCCCACATCTAAATAAAATGCCAAGGGCAAGAGAATCCATTTAATCTTCATCACACTTTTCACTCTGTTCTCTTTACAAGGATACAGTTAAGATCCTTCTTATCTGTTACTAGGGATAATGAAGTAGCTTTCTAATCATTATCAGCACATTGAATCTATAGGATGCTGCCCATGGAGACTTCCTAAAACTTTGCTTCCATCACATCTATCTATTCACTAGAAAAAGCAGCAAAATCCTAAAAAAGAAAGTTAAACCTGAATTCTCTATTAAGACATTTCCCATCACCTTGTAATATTGTTGGGACCAACAACTTTTTAGTCAAATTAAACAGCCCATCTCACCCTGAAAATTCTCTGTGTATTTCTACCTATATCTCTTTCTTGAAAATAAAAACCTTTTTTTTTCTGCATATAGTTTTCAATGTCAGCAGAAAATGTAGCAGTTCCAAGAAACATATGTTGTTTGACTTTTCACCTTCATTCACTAAATGATGTAACGCCTTTGGTAAATGTTTGCTCTCTGAGCAAATAAATGCAGCTTCTCCTGGCTCATCCTCAAGGAAGATCTTTCCTTCAACACATTTCTGGGGCACTTTACTTTGACTTCTCACACATAACATGTGACACGATGTCATGTTTGCTGATGACACCTCCCTGACCTCGTTGAAAAATTCAGGGCCCGGCTAGCTCATTGTTCTCTAATCTGAGTGTAAGTCCTACAGGAGGGTTTTTGTTTACTTTTTTGAAATAAGTTCATGTATTTAAGCTGTTTAAACTCTATGTGGAACTTTACTTACTAGTACTAATTAATATACGAAGTACCAATCATCTCTGCCAATTACAAAAGCCTCTGAGGGTTCTTGTTTGGAATGGTGGATGAGTCCTCTTCTAGGTAATCCCTTGTGCCTGAAGACACTGTTCAGACCCTGTGGCCACTGGGCAATTTTAAACAACTCTCACATTTAGGGCATATGAGCGGTTCACTTGTCCAGCTTCCCTTGCTGCTAGGGTAGAGGCATGTGATTTAAATTCTGCCCAACAGTTAGATAGACACAAGACCTTGTTTAGGAAGGGAAGATGGGGCAGAAGTGTGGCTATGCAGAACTGATTTGCTCGTAAGGATGACGTCAGAGGCAGCTAGCCTTCCCAGGCCAAAGTGGCCTCTTGCAAGTCAGCTGGTGTGTATGGCAGTGCTCACCTCACAGGAGTAGACCTGTGCAGGTGTGTGTCACTCTCTAGAAGTTTCTGCAATTCTCTAACATCTTTTAACAAGTTCTTCTCTGTAAGAACAGCTAGTGTGGCTGCTATTGTTATCACTAGAACCCTGAGTGATAAGTGCCTAAAAGTGAATAAAAGTATTTATTAAAAAATAATACCCCAGAGGAGTTATTAGTAACTCCCACTGCTCCCTCCACTATGAGAATTAGAAATGGTGCCACTTCATCAATATAGTTTTCTCTCTGGATGTTCCTTTCAAAGGAATCTCCATTAGGACACAGGACTATGTGTTTTGTTCATGACCATATGCCTAGGAACAATAATAGCATCTGGCCCATAATATAATACTTATTTCCTGAAATACACTGTCAGTCTTTAGTTAGAAATCTCTCTTAGAATAACTGCACCTGAGAGGAGTGTTAAATTAAGTGAAATTGTATCTGTTTCAGACAGTGTCACAATAGCCATTTAATCATCATGTCAATTGCTTTTATGAGGCAACAACGGTTAAGACAATATAAATAGCAGATTTACAGTTGTGGTAATTCATGTAATAACTGCACACATAGATATACCTAAAACATATTTTGGGAGTGTTTGTTTTGCTGTCTTATCAATAGCTCCCAAAAAAGAGACAGATGAATGGCAATAATTAGATATATTTTAAATGCTGCAGCCCACCCAGATGTATCTTCATGAGAAATAAGTCATTTTTGTAAACCACTTGGATTTGAGGTATAGTTTTTCTACTACATGATTTTGTCTCTTCCTCTCTTTCTCTCCAAAGCTATGAAGGATAGTTAATTCTAGAGAAATTGCCATTTAATCTTTCTTCTTTTCTCTTCCACTGCATTGCTTAAGACCATCAACATTTTTTATGTGGAATAACTTCTATATAGACTTCTTGCAACAACTTTGTCTCTTTTTAGTTCATCCTCCATAAAGATCCTAAAACATCTGATGAATCCACATCCATCTCTAAAATCTCCAATGGGTTAAAAGCTACCTCCATACAAAATCCAGATTTATGTGCCAGTCTCACATGACATTGTGAATCTACTAAGACTTCCCATACAGTTTCCTTCAACATTCTTGAACACCGCCGCTTCACCTTGGCCTTCTGAATTTCCATGCTTTTACACGTGCCAAATTCTCTGCCCAAAGTGACCCCTCTCACCCTGAAATGATGGACAATCTCAAATGAAAAATCACTCGAATAAATATTTCCTTAAAGGTGAGTCAAGCCCACCATTTTGCAGTGCAACTCTTGTGTGTTTGAAAGAAAATCTGTTTAATGATCACTGGCCATGCCTCTGGGCTCTGCTGGAAGCATTTTACATGCGCAAACTCCTGTAATCCTCACAAGTGAATGAGGTAGTCAGCATTATCTCCACTTGGCAGATGAGCAAATGGAGGTCCCATGAAGTTCATTAACTTTGTCAAGGTTATTCAGCTATAAAGTGGCCCAGCTATTACAGTCCACTCTCTAAGTCCCTACATCGTCATAACACTTCATTAGTCATAGCTCTAGGTCTTACTCATTTTCATAGCCTGAACTTCTGCCCCTCCCTCTCACCAACCTATCTCACAGCACTCAGACATTTGCTGAGTGAATGTATTATGAATGAGCAAACCAAAGGGAACTCACAACTCTCATTCTCTCTCCTGTCTTATGCTGGATAATATGATTTTTTTCCTTATAGATTTTTAATGACATTTTGAGTAATATAAACAGAAGAAGATATATATGTTCAATTTTAAAAAAAGACATAAACTAATTTAAGAAGTATAGTATTATCAACCCCTTTGGTATCCCATCCCAATGTACCTCTCCCAGTACCAGCGCCTCCCTCCAACTCAGTAGTAACGAACAATTTGCATTTTAACTTAAGCTTTCTCTTAATTCTTTTTATAACTTCATCACATATGCATACATTCTTATATAATATTGTTTTATTTTACCTGTTTTATGAATTTATAGAAGTGAAATTACATGTATTCTTCTGTGACTTGTTTTATTCCAGCTATGTGTTTGTATTCATCCATATACATATGATTATTTGTAAAGCATTTACTTTGCTTTGAATTTTAGCTCCTTGTATAAAATACTAGTGTCCTGGTGCATGAAATTCATGCACCGGGTGGGGAGTGTCCTTCAGCCCAGCCTTCCCCCTCTCCAATCTGGGACCCCTTAAGGAATGTCCAACCGCCTGCTTAGGCCCAATCCCACTGATCAAAAATCCCTCTCACAATCCAGGACTGCTGGCTCTCAACTGCTGACCTGCCTGCCTGCTTGATTGGTCCTAACCACTTTTGCCTGCCAACCTTATCACTCCCTAACCACTCCCATGCCAGCCTGATTGACACCTAACTGCTCCCTAGCCAGCCCAATTGCCCTTAACTGCCCTCCCCTGCTGGCCTGGTCACCCCTAACTGCCCTCGCCTGCCAATCTGGTCATCCCTAACTGCCCTCTCTGCCAATCTGGTCACCCCTAACTGTCCTCCCATGCAGGCCTGGTTGACCCCAGTTGTCCTCCCCTGCTGGCCTGGTCACCCCTAACCGCCCTCCCTTGCCAGCCTGGTTGCCCCTAACTTCCCTCCTCCCCAGACCTGGGTCCCCCTCAACTGCCCTCCCTTGTTGGCCTGGTCTCCCCCAACAGCCCTCCTCTGCCTGCCTGGTCACACCCAACTACCCTCCTCTGCTAGCCTGGCCACCCCTAACTGCCCACAACTGTCCTCCCTTGCAGTCTATCTTGTGGCAGCCATCTTGTGTCCACATGGGGGCAGCCATCTTTGACCACATGGGGGTGACTATCATGTGTCTTAGAATGACAGTCAACTTGCATATTACTCCTTTATTAGATAGGATTTTAAAAAAAGTGATGCTATTGATGGATATTTGGGTTTTCCCACTTTTCTGCTATTACACGGAATGCTTTTATATACACTTGTATACCCTTATTCTAATCAAAATGTACAAGCATTTTTCTAGGATATCTTCTTATCATTAGACTTACTGGGGCATAAGATATGGAGAGATTCAAGATTATGTATTAGGTAAAAGGCAGCACCTACAAAATTTCCTCTGGTGGCCAGAACTCACTTTGCCTAAACATAAAAGACCTGAAATTTAGTGAAAATTAATCAATGTCTGAAGAATTTAGGAGTATAAATACTCAGCTGCTATTCTCTCTAGTTCCAGAGCTTCCCTGTGAAGCTGAAAACAAAGTCAAATTTACAGACTAGGGCTGGAGACTATGCACTGACTTATGTTGCCCATGCTACTTCCTATACCCTTGCTGGCTTTCCCCAGGAACACTTTCATTTTCATGTGAACCCTCGTCTTAGCAGGAATATATATATATTGGTCCTTGAAAGTTGATCTGTAGGACAAGAATATATTATGGGAAATGCTAAGTGAAATCAGAACCCAGAAAGTAGCAGAGAAGTAGTGCAGGATCAGCAAAAAGTCAATGTACAGAATTGAATTATTTAAAATAGTTGGTCTTTTCTTCAATATTTATCAATTTTACTCTAATTCACAGTAAGCTGTATAGTTTAAAGAAGTATTCTTTTATTGTGAGAATTTATATTTTATTACCAATGTTCGGATTTTAAGGAAAATTTATATATCCATATATTACATTATGTCTATGTAATAGCATTTTTTTCTTTAAAATTTTCTCTGAAAACTCCTCAAAGGCAATGGGCACCATTGAATTGTACCTTCCTTGTCTGTAGTCTATAAAGTGGGAGGTTATCTTCAGAGATGCTGCATTTTAGGTCAAAACTTGATGAATATATAAAGTCTTCAGAACTTGTGCAGCAAAAGCACATAGAAAATTCTCTAAATAGATATTACTAAGAGATTTCAATTACCTACTTGAAAGTAGTATTTGATATCATCAATTTTTTTCCCTTTTTGCTTTATGCATTTGCTTTATGAAATGATGCTGGGACAGATTTTTGCTACTTTGAAGTGCTCTTGATATTTTCTGGATGAACATAGCACATTATGCCACCTCTGACTTATTATTGCAGCTCTGGGGCCTCCAAAATTGTAGGCAGCTCCTCATTGTGAACAACACACAAAGTTAGGGAGACCTTGATATTAGTCTTGGATCCAAAAGACATGACTGGTACTCGGGGAAAATTATTTAATCTATTGTATATCAGTTCTAACCTCTGGAAAATTACATCTACCCAATGACTATTAATACTTTAATCTCCATTTGGGGATTTTAAATCATGACTGATGTCTTCTAAGGTCATGCTATTTATGATACCGGTACTTTTCAGCTGAGAAATAATTGAGTGGTTTCTATTTTTAATGGGGTACATTATCCTTGCTGAAGAATGCATTCTCTTGTAATTATTAAATAATGTCCTCCTGTTCCCTTCTAATCATCAATCCTCTTAAACTTAATAGAAATTATGCACATGTAATAATTTGGACAAACTTTTTGACTCTTACACTAAACAGGAGGTTACATATAATGCTCAGACATATGAATGCAACTTTATCTCTACCTGGGCTTAGGCTGGGCCCCAATGACACATCTAGGTCAGGATTTCACCAGTGAAACAGACCAGCCAAAGGCATCTAGTTCAGTCTTTAATGACAGAATATCATTCTCCCTAACACTGTGAGCCATTCTGGCTCCTATAGGGGGTTTACCTTCAGCTGTCCAAAGCAAAGTACCATGACTCTTTACCCTCAACAACAGAGTCAGCAACTGAGTCTGGGTCCTGATGAAGGACTTTTGGATGTGCATACCCTGATACAATCTCAACAAATATCACACAGCTTATACATGTCCTGAAATACAAATGAAGCTTGCAGAAATCCGTCTTCAACATTAAACAAACCTCTTTATCTTAAAGCAACTTCTTAGTGCTGTAATTCACACACACCTGCTGTTCTTCAGCTTTAAATGATACTTCTGGCTAGCACTCAGTTGGAGGAAATCCAATCTGGGGGCCGAGGCTGCACTTGACCGCTGGCTCCCAGAGCCACCCTCAGGCTGCAGTTAGTAGTAGATCCTACATGTCCCATAGCCATGAGGAATCCCCACACTGTATACTATTCCAACTCAAAATCATAACTACCTCATTCTTGTCTCTGCCATTATTGCTTTTCCCTTTAAACTGTGGTTGTCCTATAGGTTGATCTTAAACAGCCAGCTCTCTCCCCAGTGCCCCAGTTACTACAATTTTGTTGTCTCCACACCACCACCTGCGTTTTACTAATTTCTGACTCTTCCCTAAAGGTCAATGCCACTGCATGTGATTGTGCCCTGTAAACCCCCAGAGCCAGCAAGCAGTCCCATAGATCCAAACTGACTAATGCTTGTGGCTACTGAACACCTGCCAGGTAGCCAGGGAAACTAGCACCTGCCTCAGAGAGTGAAAAACTAAATTTTTAATTTTAGTTCAATTAACTTAAACTTATATTTAAAAACAGATACTAGATTCAGTTATTGGAGGGCTTTTAAGTATTTTGGGAATACTTGGATATGTAAGAATAGCTTTTAAACCATAAATTTAAAGAAACTTAAATGTAGATTAAATATTTCTGATGAGAATTTAGTTTTTAAATTAATGTGTGCTATATGTCTACAATATTTTTAAAACTTAATATAAAAAGCAACATTCCCAATTAATCATGTTGATCACATATGACCTTTAGAGTAATGCAGTATGCAACCTATAAAAGCATTTATTGACTTTATCACCGCCACCATGTTCACATCTTGCCTCCAGCCCAGCCCTAAGTTGTGATCTATTTAATGAAAGCTTTTTGCTTTATATAAAACTTAAACAAGGTAGTATTTAATAAATTTGAATGAGCAAGTACATAACAAGAGAGGGAGAAAGAAAAAAAAGAAAGAAGGAATAATTTTTTTCTGCCCCACAAGGAAACTCAGGTCCATCAGGGAGAAAGTCTTTAATAATCCTCTTCATTAAATCACACGAGTGTTTACAGATATCCAGGGGCCATCTGAGCCTTCTCCAAATTTGGAAATGGGAACACTCACCAATATGCTTCAGACAAGCATTGCCTCTCTGAGATGCTCTCATCTCAGAACCCCTAACAAGCTCCCTTGTCAACTCTTCAGATGTCCCAGTCTGACTGCAAATGATTGTTAAGGCCAGCTCAATGAATTTTCATTGAATGACTGGGCTCCACCTTTCCCTCTGTCAGCAACATCTCAAGTCTTACTTTGATACTTAGTCTTGTCTGTTAGGCCTTTCCAGGTCTTGACCTGTGTCACTATGCATTAAAACTATTTGAGGGGGGCCACAGCTTAAAGGATCAATGCTGCTATTTTAGTCTGATATTAACACTCTACTGGAATTGGCCCTTGCCCACTTCTTCAGATTGTTTCTTTGAAAAGACATGTCCAAATGTACCAGGTTAGCCTTGTTTTCTTGGAGGTACTTTTCAAAAACTTAAAAATGTAGATTTACATGCAACAGACAGGGTATTTTTTTTTAACTTATGCATTACTTCTACAATTTTCCACTTAATATTTTCGGACGGCACTTGACTGTGGGTAACTGAAACAGTAGTAGGTGAAACCACACGTAAGAGGGGACTATTATATAAATTTGAAACAGGAGACAATAACAAATGCATGAATTAGGTAGCCTCCATAATCCCTTTAGAAGCCAGAATTTTTAGGACATGCTCTGTACATAAACTTGAAACATTCATGGGAATGTGTGAATCAGGCCATTGATATAAGGAGCGAATGGATGGATGGCTGGAACAGGAGGTCAGAAGGGTTAAACAGTAGAGCAAAAAATATACCTGCATGCAGTAGGTACTCCATGGTTGTTTTTGGAATGAACTGGGATGAGAAAGGGTATTTTTAAAACAATTTTTGTTCTTCCTTTTAGATATAAAAGGTCTTAGAAATAAAGAAAACAATGGCGATGTTCTTTCACAGCCAGAATTATTCAGTTACATAAGAGTTTATGAATAATAAGTGTCTAATTGAGATGCCTAAAATATGAATAACTGTACTATTTCATGCAATAATGAGAGATAGAACTCTTTTTCAGCAACAGGACTTTCATTTTTCCCCTTCTGCCTTCTGTTATTCCCACTGTTGAGTATGAAACTAGCAAGAAAATACTTCAGAGGTTCTGAAGAAATCAATCTGACTTTTTCTGTACCAGCTGAGCCATACTAACAGAGAAAAAAGAATGATAGGAGGAGTTCCCAAGGAGTTGAGAACAAAGTGAGCCTTACATCTTGATTCATCCCATAAACAGAAATAGAATCGCAGGGTTTTAGATTTGAGTCTCAGTGAGAAGTCTACGTGAATTTAAATTGTTGGCCCTCCGGAGACTGATGACCATGTTTCCCACAAAATCTTGTCTGTCTCTCCCGCCTTACTGAATCCTTGTTGTGTTACTGATCAGTTGTGAAGGAGCACTGATGATTTCCAAACATATGTCATATCAATAGGAAGAAAAGGTTCAAAGATCTCACAATAAATTAATATAGAATTGTAACAACAATAAAAACTCCAGCAGTGCCCCTCTGCTTTACTATTGAATAGAATGCCTTGTGTACTCTGAATCCTTCTCCCCTGCAAGGAGAGGATCCTGGCTAGCATCTCTAGGCTAGTTCACCCACAGGCCTCCTCATGCTGAGCCATAGGAAACTGGACTGCAGAATGAGGAAAAAAAGCCTGTCTCCACATCCTGTAGAGAAATCTCACCTTATCTCATGCAGGTAAGACAGTATTTATGCTGGAATTGCATTGTTTTGGAATATCCAATAAGATCCCTAAAACTGGACCACCTGGGTGTTTGAGTCCGGCACTCATACTTGGGAAGAGGTGAGGCTACTTACTGGTTATACAGTTTCTTTCTTTCGTCCCTGCTGCCCGGTTAGTGCTAGTCCTTCGGATATAATACCGATAAAACCTATTTGTTGTTCAAAATGCAACTGTTTGGTTTCAGATTTTTATTTTAATTGTAGAAATTCAAATACAACATGTTAAATAGAAAACCAAAGGCATGTATTGCTTCTCTGTCATTCTCTTTAGGAAATTATTTTCCATCATAAATGGTTAAGTCTTATAATACCTTGCAAATAATTGTTTTTGCTTTATTTATTTCAATACCTGATATGTAGAAGATTGGAAAAATAATTGAATCAATTCCCCTGGCAGTTACTACAGGTTTCCAGAAAGTATGGCCATTCAACTAAACAATAACAAAATGGAAGGCAAAATGCTGAATCCTGCATTTGGAATGGAAGAAATAATTCAGTCATAATAGCAAACACACAATGGGATATTGTTATTAGTCCTGCAGATTATTTCCATCTCATACCAGAGACCTAGGTTATGGCCTGCCTGGTAGATCCCAGACATTTTATATTTTGAGGTTGAGTTTTATTTCTGTTATTCATTCACTTTGTACTGACTTTCTGCTTTTCCCTGATGTGTGTTTGAATATTAAGAGTGATAGAAACTAAGATTTATAGTCTTAGTTTCTTCTGTCAGATTTGAGCATATTGGTGCTGCACATCAGTAGTTTTCTCTTCAATTCTTTTCTGGGACACAGAATATTGGTCTCATTGTTTTGTTCCAATATTTGCTATATATATATATATATATATATATATATATATATATATATATATATATATAATATATAATATATAATATTTCAAGTATGGTTATGTCTTTGTTGCCTACCACTATATCTCATACAAATTCAGAAACAATACTGATGAAGTATAAATTGTGGCTCCCCTTTAGTATAGAAAAGAAGGCGAGTCTTTTAAAAATACAGTATTATATATAAATATTTAAAACATTGCCTTTATTACTCTTTGATAATAAGCATAGAAAGAAATGACAAAAGTCAGTATATACTCCTCAAAAATAAAATAGAGATGTGTCTGCATTCTAAAACACCAGTGGGAAAACTTTGCCTGTGCCCTATAACCAACTCAAATATTATAACTTTTCTTAAAGAACAGCTCACGTGGGCAGGGAAGATGTGGAAAATAGAACTGTGAGTGATTTTAAAGTTGGAATATTTTTTTTTCCAAATGCTTAAATCTGCTCTTAACTTTGACCTTGGGCAGGAAACTAAACTTTCTTGAATTTGAGTTTTTATTCATAAAACTAAATTTTATTACTTCTAAATTCTTTCCTAGGGTTTTTGAAGAGACCAGATAAGATGTTGGGCATCCACAGATGCATGAGACATAGGGCTTGTGTTAAACTCATGCCCAGCGTCACAGGGTTAGACAAGCGGTAAGTCTACAATACAGTACTGCATACTGACTGACCTCTGAGACAGTCATAAAAACATGGTGCACCTTGAAAAAATGCAGAGATACCTGTCTATCCATCAGTAATGACTTTTTAAAAAGGTGACACCTGAACTCACTGCCTAGGGATACGTGATTTAAAAAAAAAAATGTTGGTATTCTGCATAGAGAATGATCCACATAATAAAATCTGGAGACCAGTGGTAACTGCTTATAATTCAGTACAGTGTGGACCTAAGGTGTCAAAGGATCGGGGTAGGGGGATTGGTGGCACCCTCTGGTTTTCTGATCTCCCTGGATGCTTTTTATTTATAAACGATGATAATAATGTTTGCTATTGTTATCTATTTTCTATAATTGTCTGGACCGCAGTTAGCTACATCAGTGTCAAGAGAGAGCATCATTTTTTTTGGAAGCCTTTCCTCAATGAGGATGGCAATCTGTTCTGCACTCCTGTGTCTCTCTCCTGAAGGTATTATCTGAAAGCTCGGTTTAATTGTTCTCCTTCTGGGAACCTAACTGACCCTATAGGAATGAGCAGCCTTATAAAAAGGGAAAACAAGAAGCTCTAGCCCTCACTTATTAAGCCTCTAATATTACAGGAGCACATAGACGACAGAAGCCTGTGGTTTCTACTCCCACTATTTTCAGAAAAAATGAAGTAGGAAAATCAGGGGAGTTAACGTATTGGTAAGTCCTCAATGATATTAATAGGCTCTATGACTTTAAACAAAAGGAAGTGTAACAAAACCAATTTTACCATAAGCTAACTAATACAAACAAGAGTTAATTTTTGCAGCATCTCATCATTGTTATAATGAAACAACCTTGGACAAAAGGACATGATTCTAGGACCTGCAGTACTTTTCTTCACCTTAACTACAGAGCCCATATGGCTTATCTGGTGTTCTAAGCTTCAGCTGAAATCAAAGGCAGACAGAACAAACAAAAAAAACTCAGATCGATAACCCATTGAAATACATATGTGTCAGAACGGGGTAGGGAAAAATCCACAAGACGTGTGTAATTATGCTTCATTTATACATATGCTCAGGCACAAGCTTTTGAACACAGAATAATTCACCTTGGAGGCAGTCTTCCTGGCTGCTCATGTCAGGTGATGTGAAGGTAACAGATATAACTCACAAGGATCTTTCATCTGAAAAAAACAGCATTGCCCACCCGTTTCAAAGCCGAAAACATGTTCAAACAACATAAATTCCAGAAGCTGCTGAGAAGGCAAACAAAGCAAAATAAAAAACAAAAACATGGAATCCTTATGTTGTTAAGAAAATAAAAATAGCAATAGCTAAAAAAAAAAAGTAAAATGAAAGTGACCTTGGGGTGAATATCTGGGAAATAAATTTTTTCACCTTTTGTGTTTACATTTTAATGTTAAAGAGGTAAGATCAATAAAACTAGACTGTCCTTAATGTCATGGTTTCTTGTCAGCAGTATTCATGTCAAACATACATCTCCATTTTAAGGCAAGGGATCAAGAAAACAGAGTTGATTGCTCATTTGCAGGGTATAGAAGAGGCAGAATGCTAACAAAGGCTGGACTGCTTTGAATTTTATTAGTGACAATATTTTTAAATTCATTTGGAATTCATTGACATAAAAGGGAGATAATCTAATTTTTGTATTCTTCCCAAAGAAAATTGTGTGAGAAAGTCATTAATTTGCTCAAGGTATTAAGACAAGGGACTATTAATTCTAATAAGTATGAGCTAACCAGGTTGCTAATAGAGCCATAACTAGATTAAATCCTTGCAATGATCTTGGAAATAATTTGGTCTGTTTTTGTTTCTCTTATTGAATGAAATTAGAGGAAGGAGGCAAAAAGGCAAAACGCAGGGAACTTTCGCTAATTATACAAGAGCAGGTATTTAAAAATGATGCAGTTCTTCATCTGGTGTGGACGAAATGTAATTACAGGGTTTGGAGCATGTTTTTCACAAGTGTGGTTGTTTGTGCCCTAACCCTGCCTAAAAATGGACCTGTGCAGTGCCCCTCACTGGGCAGAGTCCTTCATATGGTCAGCTGATGGGAGTTTCCCAGATAGTGACATGTGGACATTCCCTGCTCATTTCTAACATTTGTTTTTCTCAAAGGCTACAATGCATCTGAAACACAAAATGCACTGTATTCTTTATGGGCTAGAAATATAAGGACCCATAAAACATATTCTATTAACTACAGGCACCTGTTAGCCATTGGATGCAGCCGCTTAAATTGAAGCCTCATCTATGCAAAAAATATCCTGAGCTAAAAGGCTGTTTACAGTATGAAAGTACTAGGAGAACATCCATAACCTGGGGCCATTTCCCAATTGCATGTACATTCAGATATTAATTTTTTAAATTTATAAATGATGATAATGACATTTGCTATTGTTATCTATCCTCTATCATAATCTGGACCACAATTAGCTACATCAGTAACAAGATAAAACTTCATTTTTTGGAGACTGAAAAATATTAGCAAGTATTCACTCTTGATTTAACAAATCAGTCAACAGAGAAGCAATGAGTATTTTAAGTTAAAAATGGGTGGAATAATATATGCAACAAGTATAATTTGATTTAATTATTCTTTGTTAAGAAAATACTATTTGAGAGTCAAATGTGTGCAGTACCATGTTAAGAAAGTGCTTTAACATTGTGTGAAGCCTTCTGTTTTAAGATGAATATTTCTGCTATGGTACACACCATTTACATAATTTCCCCACCTTCTTAGCAGAGATGTAAAAAGTATTAAAGCCTCTCTATGAATAAAATTAGCAAATATCAAAGGAATAATTAAACATTTAATCTCCAAAATGTACTATTGGTATATATTCCAGAATGGTTTAGAAAGAAAATTTCAAATTGTAAAAACTTTATTGGATAAAATAACATGGCTACTATCAAGGTTATTAAAGAGAAAGTGTCCATTGGGATCAAGACAAGAAATTGTGATTCACCTTGCCTCCAACAGGAGGGTGTTCTGAGACAACAGGGTCCTAGAAGTGATGTAGCCCAAGTTTCTCATTATAGAATGAGGTAACTGAGTCAGTTAAACTAAGGGAGGAAGGGACCCAAGGTCTCTCCAAGGGCAAAGGGGGAATCTAGTTCTTGTAACTCTGTATCAACAAATCTACCGAAATGCATTTATTCTGGACATCTTTTCAAAATAAATATTCACTTAAATATATTTCTCTACTAGTTCAGATGTGAAGTTTTCCCACCCCATGTAACCTCAACTTTATAAGGCAATTACCAAATATCATGGTTTTCAATATTGCATGGAAAATAAAATTACAAGGCATCTATTACAGATATATCTTACAAATATATTAATTAATTAGTCACAATTTTCCCATTCCTTTGGACAATCAACTGTTAATATTGTGATTTAAGGAGAGTGTCAGGAAGTTAATATCCCAGAGCCATTTCACAGATGGTAGCAGTGGTTAATGTAGTAGCACTGATTCTAATCCAGTTCATGGTTTTCTCACAGACAAATATGAAGATCTTTGCAACAAACCTAGCAGAACAGCAACTTCCTTAAAATAATTAACTAAAAAATTCTTCATCTTAAATGCCTCAACTCTAGAAACTCCCTTTTCCTAATTAACTCTTGTTCACTCTTCCAAACCCAAAATTATCTTCCATCACACTATTATCAAAGACCAATGGGACACAACTGTATTTCTAAGCATATTAAACAAACCCAATGAAAACTCTTATATATAGAGTGATTAGCTAAATTTTAGAAGAGCACCTCCCTGAGTGAAAGCATGTTCGGCTGCCCCTACAGAAGCCCCATGATGGAAAGCTTTTCACACTCCCCCAAGAAAGGACCATAGAATAAAATATCTGCCTGGCTGATTTGATTGTGATTGTGTTGTATGTGTTGGTGCAAGAGAACACAGGAACATCACACACTTCACAGTGTTCTAAGGTAAATGCAACACAACCCAGCATATATTTCTTTGGGGACAGGAAAGAAGGACTTAAAATCTCAACATTATAAAATTTGATGTCACAGCAGAAAAATAGCAATAGTATTTGCAAATTAAAAGGCATGTCTAAACAAATTATAAGCCATTTCCTGGGGAACATGCTTTTAAAATTCAATCAGAGCAAGTGTTAATCATACAAGTGTATCATGTATTGTACATATGGATTTTAAAGCTTCCAGTAAAATCAAGGTTTTCATTTGTATTTGAGAATTGGAGTAAAGAGAATAAAATAAAAGACATAATAGAGTTGGATGGTGACTCTCATTCAATTGAAAAAGTGAATATAAAGATGTACTGATGGTTTTTAAAAAATCATTTGAATCTGTAATTAAAAAAAAAAGAATTTATATGTATGAGTAGGGGGGAATAAACATTTACTTTTATTCTCCCTAATGTCCAAAAAATTCTTTTTGGCTTTGTTGAACACCATAAAATTACTAAATATTATATTAGAGTTTATAAAATCTAATTTGAAAAATATAAAGATAATTAAGAACAAAATAACACTTTCAAATTACTGACATAAATTACTTAAGGTGAATGGAACTTAAGGTGAAAAGATGGGCAACATTTAAGTTAATGTTAAGAGGCAACCTGATTATGTGAAACTCATTAAAATATTTTATCTTTTAATTATTATAATTTTTTTCTTAGATGATTACAGGGGAAATGCAAAGACAGTGACAAAGACACAAATCCCAGCAATCACTCTTTAGGGAAGTGCTATTTTAGTAATGATGAGGGAATTTCTTTCAGTTGCTTTAAAATATTAATATCTGCATTATTATTTTGAGGAGCTGAGGGCAACTGATGGCAAAGACTAATATTTAAATGCAACACTTTTTGCAGATTTTTTTCATTTAGCCTTCACCAGAGCTCTATTAAAGTGTGTAATGGATTCATGTTAAAATATAAAAAGGGGGCCCAGACTTCCAAGATTACTCTGGTGTAATTATTAATAGAACTCTCTGTCAAAAGTTCCTGGCTTAGGTGATAAATTATATAGTGCCCATAGGAATCAGGAAACTGAGATGCAGAAAGTTTAAATAATTGACTAATACCACACTCATCCTTGGTTGATTCCATATTAAAACCTAGTTATGCATGAAGACAAGTCATTCTTGTCCCACTGCTCAGCACTGCATCGGAGCCTGCAAGATCAGGAGGTGTTTCCAGGAGAGTGATTTGAAGATGAAGAAATATAGCCAGTCCAAATAGGAATGTCAAATATCCTGAAATGCTATATTAGAAAATCAGCCTTTTGGTTTTCCTGCTCCCAAGGATCTAGTCTTAAAGGGCCAATGCTCCTTGGAGAAGAAACACTTTAGCTAATGAATTCTTAATACATAATGAATCATTAGCGAGAAGGCAGGAGCAAATTAAGAGACACAATGAGAAAGGATACAGGCTGGAGAAGGGAAAATAGTGGAGTGAAATCTGCCAACATGGGCAGAAACTCACCAGTTGGAAAGATTAGTCTATTTCATAATTTAAGTCTTGATGTTATAGTCTAAAGAAAAAGCTTCCTCATCAAGTTTAGGAATAGTACTTGATCTGGCAGCTACTGACTGTCAGGGTGGGCGATAAGGAAGAGAAGGGAGGATCGGGGACAATAGAGAACAGAAGAGCACAAGCTAAGGCATTCCTGGCACCAAGAGGGACAATGTCCTCGTGGAGGTTTTGCCAATTCAGAATGCATCAGCTCTGGTTTGGGATTTAATTAGCTGTGATCCTGTTAATATATAAACCAGGAAAGGGGAGAAAGAATAGAAATTAGAAATAGAAATGCTTACAAATATAACTAAGAGAGACATGATATTAAGTGTATAAAAAAGGAGAGAAAAAAATTGCTTCTCAGGAGTAGTGGGAACAGACCCTCTGAGGAGCAGAGTAAATGTGATTCTTTGCAGAGCCGCCCAGGAACCTAGGAGATGTGGTGCCAAGGTGCAGGTATAGACTGTATGTGTGACCTGAAGAGGAGGTTGGCGTTATACTAATTTCTAAAGCTCCCTCTTACACAACAAGAAGCAGACAACGATAAAAGCAGCGATTTGACCAAGCCAAGGCATCAAAGCATGGAGGCTATTATTAACTTCAGTGGTATCTGTTAAGGGAAGGTAAAGACTGTAGTTCTCTTTAAGACACAAGTTTGGACAATATGGGATCTGCTCAGGCAGTCTTTCCAGATGTCTGTTATACACCTATTCCTCCTAGAACCAATCGTCAATTATGTGCTCTGCAAATACAATCTGTTCTCCCTGCTGGAGGAAATAAAGGTGAAATGAGTTAAAAAAATACTGCCAACAACTCTCTGCCCTTTGCTTTTAATAGAGAAGACTGTTTCTAACATGGTAAGGATTATCCAGGAAGTAAATCTAAAAAGAAAAAGTCTCTGAGAAGCAGCCAACATTGAGGGATCTACCAAGTAAACCAAAGTGGCAAGAGGGTGAAAAAGGAAGGAAATTATCCAAGATCTGCAGCGCTTAAGAAGCTCTGAGATTTCATGACAGGATTGCTCTGACTATATAAACATAAATCAAACTTGTCTTAAACCTTCTACCTCTTTGTAGGTTCTTTCTTTGGGCAAATTTATGTGCAGCACCGATATTGCTTCATCTGGCTTAATCGGGCATGAAGAGTGTCAGAATTGAGTAGAAGACATAGATTTGTGTCCCTGAACCACTAGTCCCTAGCTATGCCACTTTAGAATCTCAAGTTCAGACTCCCAGTTGATGCCTTTTTGGGTTCCTATATTTATCATTTTAATCTGTAAAATGAGGCCAGTGAAAACTGTTTTTAATTAAGGAGATATTTAGAAGTAGGAAGACAAATTTACTCAAATTAGCTCAGACAAGAAGAGGTGATCATTAGAATTAGAAAGGCACATTTCACAGACTCAAGAAATACAGCCAGAGTTATGGCATGATGATGGCAGAGACCTAAAAGAGAATAGGAATGACCAGGATTTTATCCACCTTCTTTGTGGATCCATGTGGTCTCTGCTTTTACTTCTTTTTTCATCTTATCTCCACATGGCCTTTCCTGGTTTCCCCAACAGCCTTCTCAGTCCCCAAATCTATGTCACATAACAAAAACACAGAGATTCTGAGGGTATCAGATGAGCACATGGGTTCTCCTTCATTATCCATGGTTAGTAGATGAGAAGACCACGTGGTGTAATTGCTGTCCCTTTGGAGTTGTAAAAGGAGGGTTATTTCTACAAAAGTCATATGAAGTAAGAAACGAAAGTGTGGCAGAAGAAATAATTGTCCTCTCTAATCTAATCTTCTATCTAATGGCTCATGAAGGTTGTTATGAAGATCAAATGACATCTAGAACACACATGAAAGAATTTTCAATTCTGTAAAATACTGTATAAATATTAGGTGATGGATAGTTTATCGAGAACTCTCAAAGTTTTAATATCTATGCTTCCCTTTGGCAAGAGTATCTATTGATTGCCATTGATTCAGAATGACACAGACTGGGAAACTTTCAATAAAGAATGTTGAAATAAATCCAGAATTCAAATCACAAGACTTAGGTATTGTTCTAAGACAAATAAACAAGCAAACTTAAAGAAGTAGGCTTCAAAAGACATGGGAGAATTGCAAGTGGATTTTCCATTTAAATATGTTATTTCTCCCCAGCTTGTCATATGCTAGTCCCTGATACCAAAGCCATAGGAGATGGATTTGTATTGGAGGGATCCCTAAAATTAAGTTTATGTCCCCTGATTGTATATTTATAAATATGTCCCCTGATTGTATATTTGCATTTATACTCTGCCTTTCTATATATTCATGAACTATCTCTCTCCAAAATGTATTCTAAGAATATAATTTAAATAAATGATAGTGACAAAAGTTGAAGCCAATGTGTATCAACATAAGCCTCGACTGAATTTGTTCTTTTCTGCATTTGTATAATTAGCAAGTTACATTCTTTTTACACTTCTGTGTTGGTATATGATCTTCTTGCTTTGATGGTGTATGAATACATAAAGAAGCAGCGTATAAATGCAAATATACAATCAGAGGACAAATTCTTGCCAATAATGAAGTAAGAAAATATATCCCTAGCATTCCCACGTCCCTTACATACATCATCTTTTTTCTCCCTCTGGAATTCCCATCTGCCTTTATTTGTCATTAAGAAAAGTAATGTCATGCTATGCTAATTATATGTATCCTCAATAAATGTGGCTTATTAGCCATTTGTACCTTAGGGTGAACTTCAGCCAACATGGCTCCTCTCCTAAGTGTATTTGCATATAAATGTTATAAAGACATCAAAAACTTCTTATTAACATAACCATATCTGAATTTCTTTTTTATCTTCTTAAAGAGGAAGTAACCTCCCTCAGTTGTTTTCTACCTTAATTCACTTTGAGGTTATCAACTAGTATCTTGTGTGTCATATAAAAGCAAAGTGACATGACGAATAGAGAGATAGCCAGCTGTGTGACAGTCACAATGAAGTAGATTGTATAGGCTAGTTTTGAGGAGAGAGTTACATGCAGCTCTGTACAGTATGCCACTACATCTGTAAATACAGAATTTCGTATTTAACACACTTGTTGACATAAGAGAAAGAAGTTGCTTACCTCCTCGCTTGTTGATCTTGGCATACCCCGGAGAATAGCTTGCAGACATGGAGGATGAGCTGCTGAAAGCTACATGGGAGAGCCCAGACACAAGGGGTTCATCACATTTTTCTGAAAAGAAGAGAGAAGGGGGAAGCATTAATAAAACCTTTATATAACAATTGGTGTGTATTTGTTAAAATAATTACTAACTACAGAAAAAAAAATCTATGATCCAACAATTTAGCAAATTATCAAAATTTAGGCAACTCAACTATGGCATTCTGACAAATCACAGGGACAGCTTAAACAACCTTATAGTTTTCATGAGTTATAATTCTGACCCAGTGCTTTCTGCCTAAGGGCCTCAATTCAGATCTGCTCTCTCAGCATCATGAACAGAGTTGAAGTTGTTATTTAATAGGCTTCAGAATTTGGCATCTCCTGACAACCTTCATTATAGGAGTAGAGGACTTGAAACATTGAGATTGGAGGAGAGAAGATTAGGGAGAATGCTACATGAACTAAGAGACTAGGAAATAGGTGTCAGGAAAGGAGAACACAATAATCTCCAACTTAAAATGCATTTAAAATGCATCAGTTCCCATATTTGAGTAGTCAACTGTGCTGGTACAGGTGATTCTTCAATTCTATTTCTCACTTGGCTTCCATAGGCCCATTTATTTTTCCATCCTCCTTCCTCACTACCAGTTTGTTCTCCAAATCCTTTAATGGATCTTTCTCATCTTCTTCATGCACTGGAGAGAGGAGTCCCTCAGCTCAGCCTTCCCCATCTCACAATCTGGGTGCTCTCAGGGGCAGGAGGTGACCCAGTAATCAGGGAAAGGTGAAGCCCCATCACACTTCTGCTGTTGCCTCTGCTGGGGCAGCATAAGCCTTGGCCATCCCTGGTTACCTGAGCCTTGGGTGGCCCTGGGAGGCTGAGCAGCCACCATCTGAGGCTTACCTGCACCTCATGCCAGCCCTGGGTGGCTGAGGGGCTGAGAGGACTGAGGGACTCTGGAGACAGGTGCACAGAGCAGTCAGGCCTGCCTGGGGCTGAGCGTGGCCTTGCTGCATGCCTGCCACCTGGGTGGGGCTGAGGGGACTGGGCACCATCATCTAATGGCTATGGGTGCCACCATCTTTGAGGGTGGGGCAACAATTAGCATATTCTCTCCTTATTGGCTGTGAGCACTGCCATCTTTGCGATGGCATGAGGGTCAATTAGCATATCCCCTCTTTATTAGTTAGGATGGTAAAGTGCCCAGGACTCAACCTTTGGGTTTTTTCCCCATCTACTCTTATTGGCTGAGAGACTGAATAAAGGCCTGTGTCTCCTCATACTGTATCATCCCAAAGGCTGCCACCTTGTGCCATCTGGCCATCAGTCATCAGAAAGGCTGCATAATCTTCCTATTTCCTCCCTTGTTCCCCTATCATCCTTCTGTACATAATGACTAAAGGAACACTATTAAAAATATAAGGGGGGCCAGTGGCTCCTACTCGCAGTCCCTCAGAAAAGTCAGAAGCTCTACAATGCCCACAGGGGCCACCTCCTTAGTTGCTGCTCATTCCCGCATCCTTGATGAAGCCACCCTGGTCCCATCCCCTTCCTTCAACAACAGGCCTGCTCCTGCTGTGAGCCTTTACAATTACTATTCCAGCTGCCACGAGGCTCTACCCTATTCCTCCCAGGCTCTCCTCAATCATCTTTCTTTGCTGTGGACAAGCTCATTAAGTCCACCTGGCTGAAAGAGCATGCTGCTATCATCACTCTCTGCACGACATCTGCCTCATTTTTTTGTAGAGCATTGCGAGTCATCTGACATATTATGTTTCTTCTCATTTAACTGTTTAGTTTACAGGAAACATATGGAAATAAAGTTTTTGATAGTTTGCTTAACATTTAGTCTTCAGGGATTTGAATAGTGCTTAACACACTCTAAAAACATTTCCAGAATGACCTTAGGGTCCTAAAGCCCAATGCTTAATTACAATGTGGCATAACACCTGATGTTTTTAAATATATGTTTTATTGATTTCGGAGATGAAGGGAAAGGGAAAGAGAGATAGAATCATCAATGATGAGAGAGAAACATTGATTGACTGCTTCCTGCACACTCACTACTGGGGGATTGAGTCTATATCTCAGGTGTGTGCCCTGACCAAGAATCGACTTATGATACTCCTGGTACAGTGGTCAGCAAATTCATTAGTCAGCAGAGCCAAATATCAACAGAACAATGATTTATATTTCTTTTGAAAGCCAAATTTTTTAAACTTAAACTTTTTCTAATGCCATTTCTTCAAATTAGACTCACCCAGGCCGTGGTATTTTATGGAAGAGCCACACTCAAAGGGCCAAAGAGCCGCATGTGACTCGTGAGTGGCAGTTTGCTGAACACTGTCCTGGTACATAGGTCCACACTCAACTATTGAGCAACACTTGGCCGGACACACAACACTTGATTTATAGAGAGGTGCTCTTAAGTCTCCAACAAATGTTAGTACACACTCAGTCCTCCATTCAATGACACAAGAGGTCACACTGGATATTCTAGAATGGTTTCTACCTCACATGTTTATAAACAGAAAAAAACACATTAGCAATAGAAGGAATAAACTAGTTTTCTTGAAAAGTCACTGAGGTAGAGTTCCATCCCCAATGATATAAGGAAAATTAATTATTACTTATTATCTCATTCCTCAAGTGTGTACAAATTTGAAGTTAAAATGAACAAATCCAACCCTGTAAACCATTGTTAGATTTCTTATTTTTCTTAGTTATACTGCAGGTGCCTCTGGGAAATATGGCATGTGGGTGTCTATAGTGAAGGGTTTCGTATTAATTGTTTTTTAAAAAACTGTGCTATTCAGTTTAGCTACCAGTAGCCCCAAATAAATAAAACCTTGATTTCCACTCTCCTGACTCTTTGGAGTCTAACTTTTTATAGTCCTTTGCCATAGTCCTGCAATTAACTAAAGTAATTGTTATTTCTCAGCCTCCCATTGTATGAAGAATGTGCTAATGTTCATCCCTCATTTTCCTTTCATTCCTTCAAATATGCACCAAGCACCTATGCTGTGCCAAGCAGGAGAAAAGTAGCAATAGAAGAAATTGACAATATTCTGCATTTTCATGGAAAGAAACAGACTAAAAAGTAAAAGGCAAATTTATAATATGGGACAGTGATAAATACTATAGAGACATTAATATGAAAGAGGAGCAGGCAGCTTGGGGGAGTGTGGAGGTTGAGATATTTTTTTGATGCCTCGTCAAGGAATGCCTCTGCGATCAGGTGACATCCAGAAGTAATCAGAAAGAAATGAGGAGGTGAGCCCTGTCAGAGTGCTGGGAACAATTTTCTTAGTCCAAACCTGCTCCATAGCATAATACTAATAAATGATGCATTTTTCAAGTTAACCTTCAGTGTGTATATATAGTGACATCTAAAGTAATTTAATGAGGTTGATGAATAATTGATTAAATGATCCATTAACTAATTTAAAATTAGAATGTAAATAGAGCATTCATAAAACCTAAAGATAGTTTATCTACATTACATTTTTAAAAGTTTGACTTCTGTAACAAATCATCTTTATACCAAATTTTAAATTTGTCACTATTTTTTTTAAATCATATAATTAAAAATGTTAAGAAATTGGGAACAGGAAATATAATTGTATATAAGAGATTATTGGATTTTTTGTTTGTTTGGTTGGTTGGTTTTTGTAAAAGTTGGCTGTAAAGTTATTATCAGAATGTAAGCATTTTAAGCACTGGCAATCACATTTTCTTAAATTGAGAAGTAATTTATAACCATATAATTATGAAAATTGGGTCCTAATATAAGGTGACAAGAGAAGATTTGACTTTGGGTGGTGGGCACAGGGCACAATATACAGATCTTGTTCATGTTGACCAATGTCATCCCCATCATTATAATTAAAAGAAAGAAAATTGCTTTATGTACTGTGTGTTTTCTTGAATGACTTTTAATTGTAAATAGTTATTGAGATTTTACTCTATATCTGGTACTATTCTAAACACTTTGGGAAATTAATACATATAGATATTAATATATACAATATATAAATTTATATATTTTCATAGTCCATTTTCCCACAACAGGTAAACATGGACCCACATGAAGTGATTAAACATGAAAAAAACAAGTGATAATACTAAATAGTTTATAATTCAGTGCTAAAGAAAATATCATCAAATACTGAAAGTTGCAAATACATAAATAAAAATGCAGGGCTGTTGTTCAGGTGAGTTGCTTATCAGTCCTGGCTCCATCATAAATGTATAACCTTAAGTATGTCAGTTCTCCTTCATACAGACCACCCTCACAGAATAGGAGGGCATTAGCTAAACTTCTCTCAAGTCTAAAATCAAGCATTGTCAACTCTGAGAGTCCACAGACAATTTACTACAGGCAAAGTGTGACCCATTGCTTGCTTTTATAAATAAAGCTTTATTAGAGCACAGCTATGCACACTCATTTGCGTATTGTCTACAGCTGCTTTCACACAACAGTGAGATCTCACAAAAGAGACCACATAGCCTCCAAAATAAAATATGAATCCTCTGACCTTTTTTAAAATGTTTATTCTTTTAATTAACTTCAAATAGAGAGAGGAAGGAAGAGGGACAGAGAGATAGAAACATCACTGATGGGCTGCTTCTTGCAGGCCCTCTATTGGGGATCAAGAACACAACCTGGGCTTGTGCGCTACGTGGAATTGAACAATAACCTCCTGGTTCTTGGGTCAACATTCAACCACTAAGCAACACTGGCTGGGCTGCGCTATCTGACCTTTTATAGAAAAAAAAATGTTTCCCCAACTCTGCCCACTATCACAAATACCCCAGGTATCCAGGAGGAAGAATGATTAATGATCACTTAGGGTATCAGGTAACATATTTTACACTAAAATAGAACCTAAAGAATTGATGAGTTAAATATAAATTAAAAGAGGGTTAAGGAAATTATAGAAAGAGGGAACAGCTTAAGCAAAATCATGGAGGCCATATTGGGTAATGAAACTTCCTAGAGACGTTTGTAGTAGCACTCCATGCATCCATGCACATTGCCATGCTGACTATTCTGATGAACTACCCAGTTTTATTTCCAACTGTAAAAATAGTTATCACAGATTACATATTCCAAAGAGTCAGCTTGCTTGCTGTGTTAGAATATGTGTCTCTGTATTCTGAAGATATTAAATACTAGGAAATCAGGCAAATCCCTGCAGAAAGTTACAATTTTTATAAAGGAGGGGGAGAAAGAAATAATTTAGTATTGTATTTTCCCTTACTGGGATGGCTTCCAAAACTACAGCAACTCAACTACAGCAAATATTTTGTCTCTGGTGGAGTTTCCTTCCAGAGAATCTTGGATGAAAACTAGAGAAGCAGATGGGCCTTGAGTTTTATTTTCACACAATTTCAGTCAATCCGGAAGACAGACTAGTTGTAAGAATTCTAATTCAATAATGGCTGTTACCCTTCACCTAAGGGCAGTGGAATTTCTATTGACAAGGGGCATGGGCAGGAGTTTGCAAAGTCAAAGGACTTTAGTACACATGGAATTGGCAATAGAAATGGCATTCAATGTATCTCTCATTAAAATAATGTAAAATTTTCACAATACAATATTATTTTAGTTTATAGCACTTAAAATGTGTTTTATATCACACATTTGGAAACATAGACTTAATACAAAGAAAACATATAAGAACAGCAAGGAATTCCAGAACTGAATAGTGCTATCAGACAGAAGTTCTAGCAAATCTACACTGGTACTTTAGGGGAAAAGCTATTATGGAAGGCACTTTCTCAATACAATGTATCACTTAATGTTCCCTTATGTCCTGTGCATTCAATTCCTAACTTTTGAAGCTGGAATTACCCTGCCTCAGGTTTTATGGTCATTTTCCTCCATGGTTAGAACAAATTTAAGAGGCCAGACCTGCCTTTAAACTCTCTGGTTCCAAACAATACTCATTATGGCCCAAGCCTTCTTGAATTACAAGCTGAAGAGTTGTGCTAATTTCCTTCTCTGGCTCTCAGTAGCATCTCAGTTCTCCCCAGAGATGTTCTGTCTCCCTCTGATGCTCCTTTCAGAGTTGGAGCGCCAAGGACTGCATTTTGCTTCTTGTTCCTGAATTTCCTTATGCTCTGTCTGCCAGCCATTGTCCTGACTGTTGTTAATTATTGAATTCACCAGTCTGAGTATGCAACTTCCCAGGTACCCACCTAATGGGAACTGAATCTAACTACTGCTTTCTAAGTTATTCCTTGACAGTGTTTGTGTGACTTCTTCTTAGACAGATTCTGCTATTGGTTACATTGCTTCAGTGACAGTAGGAAAACCCCTTGGACAAGTAAAGTGTTATTACTTTTCTAGCCTAATGAAGAGTTTCAGGTTTGAATGAAAATGAGACTGAAGTCATGACTCAAGTGCTTCCTGAGTAATAGCTGAGATTAATAAAGCCGAGTATGGCCTTCATAAATTATAAGTAGCATCACTTCCTGTGCTCTGACCAAGAGAAGACTGGTATAGGATCTAGTCCATCTATATTTCAGAAACTGTATTCCCAAGATTATGATTTCTACTTAATTTTTAATTGCCATTTCAAGAAAGAAGGAAGGAAGGGAGGGGGGAAAGGAATGAAGGGAGGAAGGAAGAGAGAGAGAAAGAAAGGAAGGGAGGGAGAAAGGAAGGAAGGGAGAAAGGAAGGTAGGCCCTGGCAGGTGTGGCTCAGTTAGGTGGGCATTGTCCTGTTCACCAAAAATGGTTGCAGATTCCATTCCATGTCAATGGCACATGATCAGGTGGCAGATTGAATCCCCAGTAGAGGCATGCTGGAGTCAGCCAGTGGAGGTCTCTCTCTCACATTGATGTCTCTCTCTCCTGACAACCTCTCATTTAGTATGAAATCCAAATGCCACAAAAGCCTGAGATGTGTTGGCCCTGAAGTAACACTGGTTTTATTTTATTTCATGTTTTTCCACTGGATCACTAAGGTCTAATCCCACACTCCTTTCTCTCTTTTTCAGACACAGCAAGCACACTCCCCCTGCTCACGGGCCTTTCCACTCTCTGTGTTCCATTTCCTGGCCAGTTTATCTGCATCAAGTAACTCAACTTCTGCCTTTCCACCCTCCAAATATTACTTGCTTTTCAATCACACTGTTTTATTTTTCTCACAGCACCAAACACAATCTAAAATTACCTTGACTGCTTATTATTTTAAACTTATCATTTTTTTTTTCTTTTTGAGATAGTAATTCCATTTTCTTTGGATGTACAGAAGAAGTGGGATTGCTGGATCCTATGGCAATTCTATTATACAAATTACATTTTAAGGGTTTTCTTTCCCTTTCATTTCTTTCTTTTGAAACAGGTATCTCTGCTTTAGAAGAAAAAAATATAGTCACAGATTCAACTTTATTGATGTTCATTAGGGTCTTGGAAAGAATTAGGACTTGGGTAAGAGGCAATAACTGTAGTATACTGTGATATGTGAGAGGAGAGGCCTTCGACTGAATATAAGGACCAAAATCAAATTTATTGGACAATAAAGATTTCAATCTTTTTTTTTTTTTGTAGTTCACAATCCTAGCCAAATTCTTACTTTTGTGTAGAGTATCTATGCTTTTTGATGCCACCTCTAGAATTTTATTTTAGGAAAAGAAATTCACAAAGGGGTCAGCAATTCATTTATTTATTTGTTTATTTATTTATTCTAAAAACCAGGGGAACATAGCTGTGCCTGCCTGGCTGAGCCTCTATTCTTGGGGTCTAAGAACCTTGCCTGCAGCGGGAATTTCACAAAAATCGTTAAATCAATGAATTACTGACAATGATAAATAATAAATCCATCTAAAAGTGAGCAAGGGGAACTAATTCCTAATTTGTGCTACTGAGATGTATTCACTTTAAAGAATATGTGTTTTTTTCCATTTTTAAAAACTGCTTGTCCAGAGAGTGAGCATTGGCTTCATCCTGTGATGTGATGAAAATATCTCCCTGCTGTATCATGCATATGAAACATCAACTATCTGATCTCCATCAACATTTAATATATTTAATATGTTCAGTAAATCCCACCTATGAGTGAATTCATATGTACTTGTCTTTCTCTGGCTTGTTTTCAAGACATTGATTGGTGTTTCTAATAGCAGTTTCATCCAGTTTCATCGAAAATCTATTGTGATAAGTATTTGTTTACAGTGGATTTGTTCCCGAAGGAAGAGTGCTTCTTCCCTTTCTTAATATGTGGAGTTTGGAGCAAATAGTAGGTATTCCTTCTTCTTCTTCTTTTTTGTATTAACATTTTTTCAAAGAAAATCAAACTAACGACTTAATATAATTACTTAACGAGAAAAGAAGCATAATTACTACAAAATAAATGAAACAGAGGATTAAAGACATGAAAGAAATCTATGACATCATTTGTGATTTTATGTGTAAGCTCCATTTCCCCCCATTGACCTCTCCCCGGCCACCCCCCATTCCCAGCATATGCCCTCAACCCCAATCCCCATCTGTATCCAATGGTTATGCTCATATGCAAGCATACAAGTTCTTTGGTTGATCTCTTTCTATACTTTGAAAAATGTTGGGCACAATTAGTATAGTAGCAAATGATAATTAATAAATTCAATGCTATTACATTAAAAAATAAGATCATATTCTTTCATTTTCCTTTTGGTTGGTCCAATAGCTATGCTTGGAAAAATATTTAAAATATAGCTGGAAAGCAGTCACAGTTGTAAGAATCATGGTTGTAAATCAAACAGAAAATTGTCTGGTCTGCATGTACCAAGGGCAATCACTTGGAGACTTGTAGTTCAAATTTTGCTGGACATTTAACAGCTGCAGCATATTTCTGACAGATGGTCTAACAGATGAATCAGTTTCAAATTATCTACTGAACTATTATATGCTCTGAAAAAAAAACACACTCAAATTTGTGAGGTTTGGAAAAAAATAAATTTTGTCTCCTCTAACTTGAGCTTCTAATTTCACAGAAGTAAAACCTATGACACAAAATAATAAAAATTAACTTTTACCCTTTGTGTACTCTAGACAAGTTTTTTTTCTTTTCTTTAGAAAATTTAATTCATATCACTTTATGCCAAAAACAAGGAGGCATTCAAAAATAAAATGAATGATTTATTCTAGAATCAGGTTGAGGTTTTAATCTCTGAAATAATTTGAGATTTTTCGTTTTTTTTCTTTTTGTATTTTATTGTTGTTGTTTTTGTGGTTTTTTTTTTTTGTTGTTTGTTTGTGTGTGTGTGTGTTTTGTAAAAGTCCCTGTGGTTCCTTTTTTTAAAATATATTTTTTATTGATTTCAGAGAGGAAGGGAGCAGGAGATAGAAACATCAATGATGAGAGTGAATCATTGATTGGCTGCCTCCTGTATGCCTCCTACTAGGGATCAAGCCCAGCATGGCCATGTGTCCTTGATCAGAATTGAACCCAGGACCCTTCGGTCTACAGGCTTACACTCTATCCACTGAGTCAAATCAGCAAGGGCCAATTTGAGTTTTTTTAAACTCAAATTCGGCAGTCTCATAAGGAGTCAGAGCTACCAGCACTTTTAATAAACCAATAATTTGAAAAGTGTTAAGTTGTATTGCAATATGACTAAATGAACATGAGAACATACCTTTTTATTTTAAAAAATATTTATTATTGAGAGTATTAAAATGTCCCAACCCCTTTTCCACCCATTTCTACCCACCATTGTGTTGTGTTCTCACCCCACCCACTCCTTTACCACCCTTTGCCTGTGTTCCTGGGCAATGCATATATGCATATACATTATTTGGTTAATCTCTCTGGGCCATCCACCCCTTCCCTCTGGGTTCCATCAGTCTATAGCCTTCAGACTTTCATTGACAACCTTCCTATGGTTGATGCTTTTTTTTGGATTGAGGTTTGCTAGTCCACTGGGAAATGTCTCATTTTCTGACTCATTTCATTAATTAGTTAACTCAATGACAAAATTTAACAATAGATGCAATGTAGTTATTGACAACCAAGTCTATTTCCTGGACTACTTAATCCACTTAGCTTTAGATAATTGACTAAAGTGGTGTATAGATAGACATCCTCCAGAGTTCCTGGCTCAAGTCACTGATGATGAGTGCAAAATGATATGCACTCATTTATTCACAGAAGAAATACAATTAGGAATAACAGTTTTATACTATAATAAATAAACATTATTAAAAATACACTGTAATATGTCAGATGCTGATCATTATAATGGGGGAAAATAGAACAGGGAAGGAAGATGAAATACCTGTCAGGGTTTGGGTGGGTGGGTGAGTGTCCTTTAAATTGGGTGTTCCAGAAAGCCTCATTAATAAGATTTTTGATAGCAAAAGCTTCATGGACAAGAGGAAACAAGTCCAAGTGTTATTTGGTGTCTGTGAAGTGGTAGTTCCAGGAAGAGAAACCCAGTGAGAAAGCTCAAGGCACAGGACAGGATGGGCATGTTCGAAGACTGCATGGAGCCTGTGTGAATGGACAAGGGGAAACATGGGCTAAGCAAAAAGGAAAAGGTCAGACAAACTGAGTGGGGGGTGAGGGCAACTGGGCTTGAGGGCATTGTGGGAAGTGTAGAAAGTTGGGCTTTAGAACCAGTCAAAGATTGGAAACCCTTTACAGCAGAAAATGTGACATTTTACCAAATTCATTATAAAAGAAGTGAAAGTTTAATATAAAATGTATTTTTATGTTTTCTTTCACTTTTAATTTTTTAGAGCAGTTTTAAGTTTTCAACAAAATTGCAAAGGAGGTACAAAGATTTTCCCATACACTTCCTACCTCACACATGCATAGCTTCTTTCCTTATCAACATCACTCACTAAAATGTTATATAATTTTTAACACCAATGAACCTTGTCTAACCCAAAGTCCAAAGTTTACTTTAGATTTCACTCCTGGTATTTCACATGCTATGGGTTTAGACAAGTATATAATGACATATATCAATCATTTAATATCATAAATAGTATTTTCACTACCCTAAAAGTCCCTGTGCTATGCCTATTCATCGCCCCCAGCTCCATCTGGGAAAGGTCAGGGAAGGAGGATCAAAAGGAAAGATACCTAGAGCCAAGCAAACAGGGACCAGAACCCAAGATATTAAAACCTCAGCCAGACTGCTGAGGACCAACCCTGAGAGACCTCTTTCATCTCTGTGGTTCTTTTCTCAGCCTGCTGGATAGGAGACAGGCCCTACAATCTTAGGATTTTTTCATAATGAAAAGATAATACTCCTTCCATAGAAAGGAACAAAGAGAAACCATAAGCAAGCAAAGGCACAGAAATGAAACTAATTAGAGGCTACTCAAAGTAACTTTGATTCATAGGCCAGGTGCACCCTGGAAACTGGTAAGAAAAAGGGTTGAACATAAGTAGTGTGTTGAACATTGAAAACTAAACAAATTACTTCTAATCTCCCACAAAAGGGAATTGGGAAAAATTAGAGGTTTCTGAACAGAAAAATTATAGAGTAAAAACGTAGGGAAGGTTATAAAAATAAACAGTGTTTTGTTTTTTATCTTCCTTAGAGGGGGATATACCTAGAAAATGAATTCCAGATGGGAGAAGAAAATATATTTTGAGAAAACTATGCAATCAAATAGGAAATGAGATACCCCAATCTACAGAATTTTGTATTGCCTACATGCACAAAGCAACCAAGAGATGAAAAAGTTACAGGTTTTGCGTTTTGAAATGAGAAAATAGCAGTGAAACAGAAATGAAACATATATATATTCACAGCTACAGAATGGAGAGACATCTGCAGTTTTACAGAAACAATCACAATTCCAACACCTACATTTCTAGAGGGCTGGCCTCCAAACTGGAGGTAGGAAACTCATGTTCTAATTTCTATTCCTTCTCCTTCTCTCATGAGCAAGACACACATTCATGTTGAATCTCAGTTTCCTATCTGTAGAGCAGGAGTGTTGGGCATAAAACCTTCAGGTCCCTTTTGTGGTTGAAGTTTCCGGATTCCATAATGCCATAAGATGCTCAGAAGGTGACACTTTGTTTAAATGCTAGCCTGCCTCTTACTACCAAAAAAAGTGCTTGCTTAATCACTTTTTTTAATATAAATAAATTGAACATATTTCAAGGAAATTACAAAACAATTCACTTCATGCTGGTATGGATTGATAGCCAAGCACAGAAAAACCATCATTTTCCAGCTTTGTCTCTTGGCTTCGGGCTGACAGTTCTCATTGGGAGCTTGATGAACCATCATAAGTAATAGATAATGACACTGCCTTCCTTTGTCAATAAAGCCCAGGACACAATGCCAACTCTGCTCATTTGAACATATCCAGATTTTCAAGAAATCAACATTCATTTCATAGCACATGTGGCTCATCTTATTTTATCATCACGACTGATTGTTTCCTTTCATGAGACATATACATTCAAAAGGGATCTGAATTACTGGCTCAAAGGTTCACATTAAGGAACTTTAATTACATAGCCTTGAAAGGAATTTTGCCTTCTGATAATTTTATTCAATCACTTTCTGAAATGGAGAGTTGATGAATTATGGGGTGGATTATAAATAATCAGAAATCCATGCTCTGCAATCTATGTTTAGGAAGCAGACCTGCAAAGTGAATATTGTTAAAAATACTAATAAACAGATATTTTATAAATATCATAAAAATTTTGTCATCTAAACAAATGGATATAAAACAAATGTTTAGTACTATTTAAGAATATTTCTGTATTCATTATTATAATGTTCCTTACAATGTAGCCCTGTAATTCAAATATACAAAGAACAGGAAAATATGGAGAATAAAAGCATAGACTTAGGGTTCAGAGTTAGGAAGCCCAGAGTTGCATTCTGGTCCACTTCTCAATACTAGTATTGTTTGGGTGCATCTCTTAATATCTTAGACCCTCAGTTTTACCTCTGGAAAAAACAGTAATGAAATCTGAGTTAATAAAGTATCATTAAGTATCAACAGGTGGCCTATATTTACAAATGGAGTATGGAAGTGGGGGATTAGAGAAGATAATAACTATCTGTGTCTGGCTGGGATCATAGAGTCCAGAGAGGGATATAACACGAGCAGATATTATCCATGCAATGTTGACTGCTTTGGTAATAAAGAGCTAAATGGCTTATTAAAGTATTGGGTGTTTAGGGGTCAGGAAATCATTTTGCCTGGAAGATAATATCTCCATACATATCAGTATGCTAATGAAGAGTTCCTTCATGCTATTAAAAATGTTTTTTATTCTATATCACATACAAATATTAACTTTGTTTATGACTGTAACTTAATAAACAAACCCAGAGTTAAATACTTTATATTTTTTCAGATTTCTTGGTTAAGTAATTTTAAAACACATGACATTAATAGGATTGCAAAAATAGACGATTACCTTTTATAGATAATGGAAAATATTTTCTTATGTTTTTACATGCCTTCATGTAAACCAATGAAGTAGGTCACAATATATATTTTACTCTTTTCCTTATAGAAAAGGCACTTAGATTCCAGAATTTCAAAATGATGACTAATTTGAAAAAAAAAGAAATGCCTATCAACCAATGAAGTCTAAAGAATTCTTCCAGGAAGCTGTCCTCTGTCTATTAATATTCATAATCAATTTGATCTTTGCTAAGTATATTCTACTTTTAAAAATGCACCATCAAAAGGCAAAAACAACCTATGTTATGGAACCAGGCAATGTATCCACATTGCAAACCCCTCACCGGGCAAGATTTCTTCTATAGTATCTGCAGAAATATATATGAGTCCCCTATAAGGAGAACTCTCTTATTTGACTAATTCAATAAATCATGTTACAGACTCATGCTCCACACTCTTACATTTCCTTGACACAATTTCCGACTCTCTGTTGCCAGCCAACCTAAAAAAGACTTGAATTATGTGTTCTCTATCAGTTCATCACTTGACATTCCATATTTCTTACTGCTCAGAACATAAGAATATGCACATTTATACATTTTTCTTAAATTCCACTTCTTGGTCACTGTTATTTGAAACTTAATATCAAGAATGCACTTGACAAGTTACACTGGAGGTGACATAGCAGTTTGCGAGAAGAAGTATGAATGAACATCATTTTTCACGGTAGAGCACTGTTCCCTTTCGATTTGAGTTTTCTAATAACTTCAAATGCCACTGTTCACCAATAACAATTTATTTTCCAGTGGTACAACTGGTGATGTGGAAACTATTTTTCCTGGATTTCCAAGAGCATATATATTTACAATACACTTTATAACACAGCCTTGCTCAGAGTATAATTTCATATCAATTGCAGACATTCTCTATTGTATCTCCTTTATCTCTCACTTTCCATGCCCAGCAGTGTCCCCACCACCACATTAGGCCTAGATATATGTTTGTTGAATGATTACACATGCCTGTTTATTCCTGTCTCTTAGGATGGGAGCCTGTGGAGTTTACGGACACAAACTCCAATTACAGTTCTAACTGGTATGACGAGCAATGCTGAGTACAGTCCCATTGCTAGAGAATGCCACCCCAAAATACTTCAGAAAATTGTATGCTGAAGTTTACTTCTCCCCCAAATAGGATATATAATCTAGATATAATGATAACAAAAAAATATTTGAGAAATCTGAAGTAAGATTTTGCCTGGAACAAAAGCAAATTTAATGTGAGCTGCAGAATTTTTGTTGTTAAGAGCAATTCCTTACTTTGAGATGATTAGAGTAAATTTCAAGGGAGAAAAAAGGAAAATAATTTTGAGAATAGGTTGTGTGGTTTCCTCAAAATTGCATTTCTTGGGAACAAATCACCTATAACAAATATTTCTTTCTATCAAAACTGCAGGGGCAAAATAAAGAACCTATCTTTCCTAACCCCTGCCTATACCTGCTTCACTTTCTGCCTAAGAATTCTGAAAAGACCTGCAGAGATACTCTGGCTCTATGGCCCAGCAATGGAACTATCATATACAGAAATCTTTTTCAAAGTCAAGAAAACTATTTTGGCCTGCTAGAGTCAGTGAAAACATAAAAATAAATACTAATAACCTACATTATTTAGTTTTCTTTCTCATTAGATAAAAGCAGTGATAGGGTGGGTGCACATTAAATAGTAGTTAGTTGACATGCATTTTTTTCATGTCTCTAAGAATAGCAAAAATTGCAATGAAGGGCCACTCAAAATGTATTTAAGTAATATTTTCTTTTATCCTTAGAGGGAAAAATGTCTTATCTTCCTATTCTTCCTTTATGGCTTATTGCCAGCTTAAATCTATATGTTTATACATCTACTTGCCACAGAGTTTTATTCATCTTTTTAAAGAATTTAATGCCTACTAAAATTAAAATGTTACTGTGATAAATAGAATTGGAAGATGCTACCAGGTCCTGAAAATGAAGGCTTTGAATACAGTTTTTATGGGTGATTGAAGAGTGAAGGGATAAACAAAATAAGACATGAAGATTTGAGACATTAAACTTTGCTAAAAACAGAAAGTCAATGTAACTACACCATTAGTTGCCTTGGACTAGATCTGACCTATCTACATGTCCACAGAAGAGGCAGGAATAAATGTGGCCATAGTTAGTGTTGTAACACATAAATACTTAAAAACAAATTATTGAGCTCCTATTTTTAAAATTTTATTAATTGAATTTTTGTAAAGATTCCAGACATTTGCACCTAACTAGAATTTTAGCTGTTGTTCTACCTTCAGTATTGTAGTTAATTCTAAAAGTATCAACAGCTGGAAAAATGATGGCTGAGAAAAATTCAGGAGAGATGGCAAATATATGTCCTAAAAGATAAAAACCTTTGATGATAAATGTAGATAAAACTGGTTTGAGCATCAAGATAATATCTTCTAAGATCTTTTAAAAGAAAATTGATTTTTAATTATATTCCCTCTCTGGAATCTACGTTGCTTTACTAATGACCAAGATATAAAATTCAATATGGTTTCTATGCACTCTGACTTTTTTTGCATCAAAATTATAGGCATTTGAATATAGAATGCTGAAAATCATGTAGTTCTAATATTTCCAAACAGTTATTCTTCTTCTATCAACTTACCATGTCAGTGTTTTCTGGTGCATAATCTTATAGACATAGATACTTAAATTCTAGACAGTGCAATAAAAGTAGGTCAGCATAGAAAACACAATTGAATACAGACACTGGTCATTCCAACAGTGTTTTAAATTTCACATAATTTAAAATTTACAATAATATAAAAGATCAATAATGTGGTGATTTTGGTAGAGATGGAAGAGGGCATAAAATGGATATTTGGTAATGGGAAAATCTATATTTAAAACCCTAATAATGCAAATAGACCGAAAGGCGATACAACTGAACACTGAACAACCAGTCGCTATGATGTGCTCTGACCACCAGGAGGCATGTGTGGAACATGGCAGGTGTTGGCAGCAGGTGGCAGAGCATGGAATATGGTGGGCTTCGTCGGCAGCCAGGTGGTGGATCAGGGGAGCTAGGGTTGGTCAGAGATTTTTTACGCAACTTGCATATAACCTTGTATTAAACAGAGAGGTCCAAGGCGATTCATTGACATTTCTTTTGCTCTGCCAATGCTATCTAGACACAGCCTTTCATCTTTATATTTAATCAAGAATCATTGATGAGTTCATTATTAACTGGGAATATCAATGGTAGGGAATTAGTGTGATCAAACTGAAGATTTAGCAGCCTCTTAAGAAGTAGAAACATAAGTTTATACTCATATCATATCTTAGGGGTAAAAAACTTGAGAATCATCTAGTCAAATGATGTACTTAGTATAAGGAAACAGACCTAGAAAGTTTCTTGACTCAATGTCAGTGAAAGTGGTGTGTGTGGGTGTGCGCGTGTGTCTGTGTATTTTTAATTTCTACTTTAAAATGTAACATTCAAATTTCCAATGTATGTGGTTATTTACAATGTAGTCTTTATATTGAGTAATAGGTAAGTAAATGCTGTTCTGATATAAGCATAGTATTTAGGCTGGCATAAAAGCAAGGAATTTTTTTGTTATAAGCACATATATTGATGTTTAAATGTTCTCCAGATTGCTTATTTTTAATTATTAATAGGTCTAGGGAACATATTAATTTTTCCTATACTATTGACAATACTTGAGACAGTATCTCAATAAAACGACATATTATTATAAAGTATTATTGAATTTACTTCCAAGAAAACACATGTAAAAGTTTAATTGTCATATCTTTGATCTGTGTCATATAAAACATGTTCTTTTGAAAATAAAATGGGATGAAGGAATAAAAACACTTAATTAATCCCTCGTTTATTTCAGCTGTTCTCATAGCTCAAGGAGCTGGACTAAGCAATTAACCACTACATCAATACTTAGCTTTTCATTTAAAAAAAAAGGCTTCTGTTTCTAAATTTCTCAAGTAATACATTTAATAAGCTATAGTTGAGTCTTATAAAGCAATAACAGATAAAACACAAGGACTGTACAAATATTTGCCTACCCCATCTGTTACTATCAACAGAAAAATACAAATGAAATCTTTACTTCAATAAGATATGACTGAAGTCCATATAAAGATTGTATACTTTTATGTTGGTGAAAACCAAACAAACTTAACCAAATGTTACTAAATAGACAATGCCAACTTGTTCACAAGGTTGTCTCTTCCTATCTATACAGAGTCGGACCCTTACTAAAGGACTGACTTTATATAGTCATGGCTAAGAGCAAGAGGTTCAGCACAGGACCAAACTTATGAATCAAGGTTGTCTCTTTTGACTGGAGTCGGGAGAGCGAGGGGGAAAATGGAACAATCACGTAGTCTAATTAAAAGAAATAACTGTACAATGAGCCTCTGAGAATGCAAGGGCAGAGAAAAGAGAACATCAGTACATCCCAAATAATTTTTTCTGTAGTCTAAGGGAGCTGAGTCAGGTAAGAATGGTAACAGGAGAGAAGCAGATACTCTGGACTTCAAAAATGAAATGTGCCTGCAGGTAGCAGAATAAGGAACAAAGAAACAACTACTTGGGGGTCAGATATTTATTAACATAGACAGAATTTGGGTTCCTCTCACCAAGATTTGATCTTTCAGGGAGATCCTTACCCTTATGCTGCAAATTTCAGGACCTCATAGACGTAGGATAGTTATTAAGAAAAGGTGAAAAGAAGCCCATGTCTCATCCTCAAACACTGCCACCCCATACCAGATTACTGTCTAACTTTGTGAGCATGCATGGAATTGGTTCAGGTGAAACAGGGTAAATAGTAAGTGACAGGAATAATTCTAATCCCTAGGTTTTTGTGGAGATCTGATGGGAGGTGTCATGTAAACAGATCCCACAAATATTGAGAGGCAATACTATAACCCCTGTTTACATTCATGTTCCAGATTTAAGTATTTATCACTTTCAAAAATATTTTTCTAATTTAGAATATTATTTTAATCTGTTATTCAAGCCTTTTCTATAGATTCCTTTAATTTGGCCCGGATCATATCTTTTCTGAACTATTTTGGCTAATGACTACAAGAGATAAGAAAACGTTTTAAAAGTATCATGGTCCGGAACCGGTTTGGCTCAGTGGATAGAGCGTCAGCCTGTGGACTGAAAGGTCCCAGGTTCGATTCTGATCAAGGGCATGTACCTTGGTTGCTGGCACATCTCCAGTAGGGGGCGTGCAGGAGGCAGCTGATCTATGTCTCTCATAGATGTTTCTAACTTTCTATCCCTCTCCATTCCTCTCTGTAAAAAGTCAATAAAACACATAAAATAAATATTTAAAAGTATCATGGATAGCCATTTTTAAATTTCTGGGATAGCTGGTTTTGGTTTTGTTTGGCCTACATTATAAAATATGCTGAATATCATTGAATCTGATAAGAAATCAAAATCTACAAGTTTAAATTATCACAGGGTAATGCAATTGTTGAGAGACTGAGTTCCAGCTTTGCCTATTGCTAGTCATGTTTCTTTATATTCACTAGTGAAGAGCAGGTAACAGAAGCATCCACTTTATAAAATTGTTAGGCTTAATAAATATACACACAAATACACATAAATATGTATAGATATGCACTTTGTTTTGTAAAATATGCACCTATAAAGATTACATGAGTACATATGTTTCTTAAAGCATATGTGTGAGCATAGGTGTATAGGGTGAGACAAAAGTAGACTTATAATTGTAAGTATATGAAACACAGAGTGTATTCTTGCATTATATAGGATGCCCCCAAAAATGAAAATGTTTACATACTTTAACAACTGTTAGTGCCATTGATATTTCTTTCTTCTCAGATTTAACCTGTTGCAATTAATAGTGGCAGCCAAAGTGTGTATACATTTTTAGGGAACACACTGTATATTTTCCCATACAGTTGTTTAGAAAACGACTGTATGCAAGACACGCACATGCACACAAACACACACACACACACACACACACACACACACACACACACACAGGGATAAAGAAACCTTTCATAACACCTGACATTCTATGCCCTCACTACATATTATTTTGCAAGAGAACACATTAAATGTTAAAGGAATTTCAACAGATTTAAAACAAACTGCAGATGGTTTGTAGGCAAATGGCTTCATTGTAGCCTTGCTGTACATATAGTTTACTAGTAAAGACTACAAGCCAGAGGCAGGTGAATTTGAAAACTAAGTCACAAACTCTTTGTATCTTAAAAATAATGTATTTCACTTTGAATAGAGATTTTCCAGCATTTCTGATAGCCACTTAATCTGCATTTGGCCAAAATTTTTGCTTTTTTTAAGTACTCATTGTTGAACATTTCCATTGAAAATGTTCCCATTATATTGTAAATGTTTTCATTATATTGACTTAAAATTTTAGCAATGTTTGTATTCCACTGGTGATAGGTAAACAACCATATGCCATAAAAATATGCTTTAGAATAATTATAATTAGTAGACTTTAAACAATTTCTATCATTATCCTTTTAATTGCCTTTTCATTTAGTGAGAAGAGCTAAGGTTTGAAGTAAACAAAGTTGGGTCTGAAACCCCAGCAATGATACCAAAAGCTGCGTATACACTTGACCAAGCCACTTCACTCTCTGGCAATAATGTTATCTCTGAAATCAGGATGATAATTTGCTTATTTTAAAGGAAAGGAAAAGGAAGAATACAGGAAGGAAGAAATAAAATGAGTAGGTGTTGTATATTGAATTCACCAATCTCTATAGCAGGCAATTTCACACTATTATTTAATCATCATTTATATTGGATAGATATTAGCAAACATTTTTAAAGTTGGGGAGAAAATCAAAGTTAAATCAATTCCCAACAATTATAAAGCTAGGGAATCATCCACCTTTATCTTACCAGTGGTCAAGAAACTCATTAGTCAATACAGCCAAATATCAACAGTACAACTATTGAAATTTCTTTTGAGAGCTACATTTTTTTAATATATTTTATTGATCTTTTACAGAGAAGAGGGGAGAGAGATAGAAATCCAGAAACATCGACAAGAGAGACATCAATCAGCCGCCTCCTGCACGCCCCCCACTGACGATGTGCCCGCAACCAATGCACATGCCCTTGCCCTGAATCGAACCTGGGACCCTTCAGTCCGCAGGCCGACGCTCTATGCACGGACAAATCGGTATCGGAGAGAGCCAAATTTTTTAAACTTAAGCTTCTTCTAACACCACTTCTTCAAAATAGACTCACCCAGTCCGTGATATTTTGTGGAAGAGCCACACTCAAGGGTCCAAAGAGCCTCATGTGGCTCACAAGCCACAGTTTGCCAACCATTGTCTTAAACTATTAAGGAAGGACTTCCCTGGGAAAATTTCTGCGAATTTACATGTATGGGAATGGTTTACAGAATAGGTCTTATTTAGCTCACTATTTTAAAAAGTTTTAAATGAAAAATTCTCTCAACCAATATATCAAGTAATAAAAAATTTCATGGTTTATTTTGATTTCTGCTTTTCATTTCTGTTTTAAAATGTCTTTAAAATATGTTAATATTATTTTTGAATTAAGCAATTGGAAAATTCCATCATGGTGATTAAGGAGTGAAGTGCATTTTGCATTATAAAAGAGACAAAAGGAGTTCCGGTAAGTATGGGTTATTTTCTCCCCAAAGAATAAAAGCAATTATTCACTGAAATGAAAAAAAAAAGACAATTTATTTCAAACCCTTTGAAGTGAAACACATACAGTGAGAGATAGGGTGCAAAGAAACTGTTCCAGGTCCAAGTAAGAAGAATAAATTCTAGCCAGTGCCCTTAACCTTTCTGAGGCTCCCATTTTTCCCTCTGGAAAGTGATGAACAAACTATCTCCCCTGTGCCACTTGAAAGTATGTTGTACATTTCTAATCAGATCTTATATGTGAAAGTTCATTGAAAAGTATGAACATGTATTCAAGTAAAAAGGATTATTAATTGGAGCCATGCAAATGAAATAGCCATGTATAAATGTTCTTCCAAAATTTTGACACCTTTAAAACATAAGTAATGCGCCCTAGCTTGTGTGGCGCAGTTGGTTGAGCATAATCCCATGGTTCAAAAGTTGCTGATTCAATTCCCTGTAAGAGCCTATGCCCAGGTTATAGGCTTGATCCCCAGTAGGGAACTCGGGAGGAAGCAGATGGATAGATCAATGTTTCTTGCTGTGTCTCTCTCCTAGTCTCTCTAAAGTCAATAAAAACATATTTTTAAAAAATAAATAAAAACACAAGTAATGAGAACAGTAGGTACTATGCCAAGTGCCAGGTGCAAAGGCTGCATTCAGGGACTCTACTATAAGAGTTTCAGAAGTAGTCTTACTCTTGATTCAAAAAATCCACTTCTGGTGCTTATTTTCTATACAAATAATCTGAAATATGGGGGATATCATGTAAAAAACCTTTTGTTGCATGATTATTTATAATAGAAAAAATATTTTAAATGATACAAATATCAATTTAGCATAAAGCTAAATTAATATAATTATATTTTTTCAAATATTAGAGTCACTAAGTTATGATTGTAAAATATATGATCGTTAAGTGTTTTTGATATAATGGTAAGTGAAATAATCAAGAGACTGTGAGTGAATTGTAATTACCAATTGGTAAAATTTTACGAAGTAAATATTTTCATAGAGAAGAATAATGAAAGTAAATGCACAAAGCTATTAATATTATCAACATTAGTTTGTGAGATTATATATAAAAAATTCAAAAGGCGACCCATGTTTCTAATATTTTGCAATTTTGATGGGTCTATTATACTTGTAATGATTTTTATATAATACTATAGCAATAATCATGTATTACTAAGAAGTGAGCTTATATACTAGATTGTATTATTCCTAAATATATCTATAACTCAGATAGTTCTAATTTTCTCCAGATCTTATTTGTCATAAAAATAATTGGAAAAATATTATACATAAAAAATTTCCTCAATAACTTAATTTAAAATATATAAATCTTGCTTTGATTAATAGTTCTCTAGGATAGCAAACTGAAACAAAATACTTTTATTTCTACTCACAATGTTCCCAGCATTAAGTTAAACTCTATTTTTTTACAAAGTTAACGTTTATGACCAATTAATTTTGTCATGATCAAAACTTAAATGCATGAAGAATTAACCGTCTACAATAATGAATTAACAAGATCTGAAAAAGATAAAATGATTCACTAAATGATTATCATTAACAAAAAGTTCCACTCTGCTCCCTTATGGAGAATGATGAAACACACTTTTATTCAACCCCATTATCCTAATGAGAAAATACTCTACACTTGATCATAGCCAAAAGACTGGAGAAGATGTAGTAATGCCTTACTGCCAGTGTTTAATGAAGATATTTCATAATTATTTCATAATTATTAAAACCACATCTGTTTGATTAAAAAGTTTCTTACAAGACCCAATCATCCTCTGCTATTTGGTGACAGCACAATGCACAGACTGTATATAAGCTCTGGTTTCTTTTCTTGCGTGAAGAGAAACCTTATTTACCAATGGTGAACATTGCTTTTAATAGACGAAATGATTGTATCTATTTTGTACTTTTGTTTAAATCTTGGTTCAGTCACTTTCTGAATTATAGCACTGGGCAGGTTACTTAACTCCATTGCTTTGTTTCTTCTCCTCTGGAAAATATAATACCAGCCTTACAGAGTTATTGTAAGCATAAAATGAGATACTAAGTTAAAGTTTCTGGAATAATGCCTGGCAAAAGTAAGAACTAATTCTGGGTACCACACACTGAACATGTTTTTATATAAGGTGAAAAGTCTGCAATCATTTGACCTTCAATATTGTTATTGAGCTCACAATTTAGCAATGCATTAATTGCTTCTTTTCTAAGGACATTACCCTGACTTATCATGCCCAAAAGCAGGCAACCTTGAAATTCCAAATTTGCTTTAATAGAGAAGGGATTGGATTAGTGAAAAGCTTACTTACAACTTGATTATTAAAAAACACATATCAATCCCTTTGGCCTTACAAACTGCAAGTATTCCAGCTATGGAGGACACATTCTTCCCTTTGTCCCTAGCCTAAATTCCAAATGGAAAGTGGAACTAATAAGGCTTAACTAAGCTTTCTGTCCTTAGGAATAATTGTGTTTGTTTGTTTTTTTATTGAATTAATTAATTGACATTAGTTAATAAAAGTATATAGGTTTCAAGTGTACAATTCTGTAATACATCTTCTGTATACTGTATTGTGTGTTCATCACCCCAAGTCAAATTTCCTTGCATCACCATTTACACCCCCCCTTTTTGAAACATATTTTATTTATTTTTTACAAAGAGGAAGGGAGAAGGATAGAAAGTTAGAAACATCGATGAGAGAGAAACATTGATCAGCTGTCTCCTATTGGAGATGTGCCTGCAACCAAGGTACATGGCCTTGACCAGAATCGAACCTGGGACCTTTCAGTCTGCAGGCCGAGGCTCTATCCATTGAGCCAAACCGGATAGGGCAATTTATTCCCCTTTTTTCCTCTTCTATTTCCCACCCCCTTTTCTCTCTGTAGTCCGGTCTATGAATTTTGTTTTGACCACCCACCATCCTTTAGTCCCTTTACTTTTTTTCACCTGGCCTCACAACCCTCCATTCCCTCTGTCAGTCTGTTCTCTGCAACTAAGATTGTTCCATTGTATTCAGTCACATAACTGCATCCCTGGGAAACACATTTTCCACCTTGATATCTGAAAAGAGCCACTCAACCCACTGGATTTGTGTAAGATGAAGGGTAGTTTCAACATCATCAGAGGTCTTGATAAGTGGCAGGAAAACATGGGAAGAGGTGCTGGCATCTGAAGAGTTTTGTCTTCCCAACTCTATTTTATGACAAGGCAAGAACATTGAGAAGAGCAATGTGCTCCTTGAAATGTTGGCACCATAAAATCTCTGGCAGTGCACAGAAACGATTTGCTAAACACTTGCTAATTAAATGAAAATGGATTTTAAAGGAAGAAGAATAAGCAAGAAAATGGAAATCCTTGAAAGTATCCCTTTTCATAAAGATTACATCCTTGATAATTTTTAGTATATACCTCATTCAAACTTACACTTGACATTTAACCAGGCTGTCTAGATTATTGTTAGCATGATGTTTATAATTAAATATATGCTTCACAGGTGTGGCTGAGTAGTTGAGTATCAACCTATAAACCAGGAGGTCATAGCTCAATTACAGATCAGGGCACAAGTCTGGTTTAGGGCTCGATCTCAAGTAAGGGAGTGGGCATGCAGGAAGCAGCTGGTCAAAGATTATCATTGATGTTTCTATCTCTCTCTCTCCCTCTCCCATCCTCACTGAAATAAATTAAAAAATAAGAATGAAATTAAATATATATTCAAGACTATTAAATATAATGGAATTACAAACTACCAACTTAATGATTTTTTTTTCTAAATTGTTACCAATTTAAACAAAAACCATGTACAAGTAATCCCACCAGTTAATGCTGAAGTGATGTTTCCCAGGTTTGGCTTTCTTTTGGATGCTGTTCCCTATGCCTTAGAGCTGGCAAATATCCAGTCTATTTTATGAACACCATTCATTACTGCTGCTAATCGAAGACTATGTATTGTCACATTACAATTTTATTCATGTAATATGCTCCAAAAACTTGTGCTATGCATGCTTATGATTTTCAGACGAATGCTTAAGAAGTGTTAAAATGAATGTCATCGCACAGGTAGGAAACCAGAGAAAATAGTGCATTTCAATGAAGCTTCCAAAATTAGTGACTTTTTCCTTTTTGTCTACAGACAAAAGTTGATATGTATTTGCCCTTAAATTTAATATTGAAGATCTCAAATTATCTTTTTACTTTACCATTCCCATTAATTACCTCTCTGATCCTTACATTGGATTAATCTGTCTATCTTTCCATGAGTCAGATTGGTAATCAGAACTGGATTGTGAAAAAGTCTTAAAGAGGATTATTTAAAGATGATGATGACTTATGCTGGACATCCCTCCTCATTATATTTGGCTGCTACTCTATACAAATAAATATTATTTATTTATGTAATGGAGAAATAAATAAAATAAGAAGAACAAAGGACTGAAAACTAAGCAATCGGTAGATCATGGAGATGAAGGCAGGTAGACAAAAATTCCACAAACTGGTTCCCTGGAACATGGCTAAAGTTACTTATTTGTTTTTAATGCAATCTAAAAAGAGAGTAAAAGTACATAACTATTACTGGTATTATTATCACTATGCTTTGCAAGACTTTGTCAGCAAGTAGAGATTATATGGTTTGCAAACTGGATCAACATATCTTGTTAAATTAATCACTTCATGCCTGGATTAGTGCTGTTGCCTCTTATTGGGTTTCGCCCCTCTGATATTGGTATCTTCTACCTCAGAACTATCCTCTAACTTTGTCCTTTCTACACTCTTACCCTCCTCAGGCTGTTACTACTCTATTATATACTTTTTTCCCCTACAACCTACTAATCACTTTCTACTCCTTGCCAGGGCTCACAGTCGGAAATGCCTTTCAAGTTTGTTTCCTATGTCTCCCAGATTAATGTAGTACTTTGGTTATTCCATATCTCTTGTCCTATTAAAACCAGCTAATATTCTCTTCTTTCTAACTCTTGTTTGTTTATCATCTCAATCACAATTATTGATAATATCCTAATATCTACTGAAATGTATCCTACTATGTGTTGCTTATACACCAAAAATCTATGTCAACTGTAATATGAGCCAGGCATGTCTAGGTCCCCACCCATGCAATTCTCTAGCACCACAGTGAACACATAGTGAGCAGGCAAAAATGCCTTGCGATTGATTTCTAAAGTGATGTGCCAGAAACAAAAGTCTTAGCCTATTTTATGGAATGTTTGCTATTTGTTGTAAATATCATATCTAGGATTGTTCTATTTTCATGACTGATTCTTTTCTTAATGGAATAAAAAACTCATGGGTAAAAGCTCCCTCTACTGGTTCTCTTTAACATATCAGAGGAAAAAAATATATATATTTAATATGGTTTTCCTAAGAAGTTACCAATCTAAAAAAAAAAATTCAGAAAAGTCAATAATGTTATCACCCTTTTTATTCTTCTGTGCGTTTATTCACCTGATCCAGTTTCTGAAAAATTTATGCATGATAGTTTGTAATCCTTTATTTTTCAGATGAAACATTTCATTTCTCTTCCATCATAAATTCTACTATGCCTCATTCAGGACATCCCAATCTTGCTTACAGCTCTACCATTTCCTGGGAGGAGAAACAGCACAATGATGGAGATGGAGAACTCTGGGGTGGGGTTACCTGGCTCTGTACCCTGGCTATACTCTTGATTAGCAACAATTAAATTACTCTGGTTACTTAATAACGGCTTATCTCACTTTCCTCATAAAGGCAGTAAGAATGACAATAGTTCATTCCTCTTATGATTGTTGCAGGTTTTAAATGTTCAGGCAGAGCATTTAGCAAAGGTCAATATTAAACCCTCACTTCCTAGTAAGGCCATACCTCAGTGCACCCCCAAATACAGGATAAAATCTCTTGACTGAGTCTTTGCCATGATTCTGTTATCAGGATCCTTACATTCTCCCTGATGCTTCCCAATTATCTTGTTTGTGTTGTCTTCCATATATTCATTTTATTTTATAGCACTGTGGTAAGAACACTTAATATGAGATCTACCCTTTTAACAAAATTGTAAGTGTGTAGCTTTCTACAGGCACAATGTTGGGCAGATCTTAGAAGCTACTCCTCTTGCATAATTTAACTTTTACCCAACATCATGAAAAATGTCAAAGAGATATCAGCATTCCCCTGTTCACAATTGCTGAGGTGTAGAACCAACATAAATGTCCATTGGTGGGTGAATGGATTTAAAAATACAATATACCTATAATATATATTAAATATCTATAATATGTAAAAAAGGAAATGTGCAATATACCAGAATGTGAATGAACCATGAGGACATTATGCTAAGGGGGTTAAGCCACTCATAAAAGAACAAACACTGAATGCTTCTACTTATATTTGGTATCTAAAATAGCCTTCCCTTATCTTTAAACATCTTTCAATATACATGCTAGATGTCACAAAAAAAAAAATGCCTCATGACCTATGCAAAAATAATTAACATTTTTGAAGGAAATTTAAAGCAACCTAGGACACCCTTTCATTGGAGCCTTAGTTTAGCCATTTTCTGATATTTTACTAAAATCAATGAATAGGTTTTTTAACAAATGGGCACTGGATTTCAGAGACATGGTGGCCAACTAAGACACAACTTCTTCACATTATCCTTCATAAGTTCACTCTCCTTAGTGAACAAATTCAAGAGCATGTTTATAATTGTGAAATATATAGTTTCTATAATATAAGGTTAGGTGTGTAGACCCGGGAGACTAAACCTCTTGTCCCATAACCTGTTTGTCCTTGACAAAGTTATATAACTTTGTATCTCAACTATGAAATAGGTATTATATTTATTTCTATTATTTTCCTACAATTAAAGATTATTGAAGCAAATTATCATGTAGCCTGATTCCAAGCCATACCGAGTATACAACAGGCATGTAGCTAAACATATTAGTAAATATGGATGAACAGTGCTGGTTAGATTAATAAGGGGTTAGATATATATGTGTTTTTTACTTCATATCATATTGATTTGTTTTTCAGTAACATTATTTCAGGAATTTATTTTAATCAATCATTAGTAAAGTTAAAAAAAGACTAAAGATAAAGAAGAATACTTTCCACATAAATTACAGATTGCTAATACTGCTCATAGTGAAGGACATTTCAACATCAATTTGTTTTGATCTTCATGATATTTTGGAAACATTTTGGGATATTTCCAAAAGACCGTTTCAAATTTAGATTTCATGGTTAAACATCTGGGTTTCTTTTTCAGTCCACTGAGCTGCATTTACTATATACACTTTCCCCTTTAGGAAATAAAAATAGGTTTTGTGAAAACTCAGGAGCTGCAAGATTAGAGCATTACATAAAATTAAGGGTTTGGGTGGCTTAGTGAAGAAATTCAGTTTTAATTTTAGAAAACACAGGAGACTGCTTGAGGGAAAGATGTTATCATGCATATTTTAGCAACACTTGTACACGCAAGTTTCAGAAATAGGGAGTTCACCTGACATTCTTTTGTTTAAATTCAAACATCACCAATACTTAAAATAGTTTGGTGGCTGATAATACTAATCTTGCATTGTATAGTCATAAATATTTGATCCTGATTTCTTCCCTCTATATCAGACCACATTGCAACCTGTTCTCTTGATACTGGATATGCTGACTATACACACAGTCTATAGTCTATATCATTAACATCTACATTTTAATTAAATTTATTGGGGTGACATTAGTTAATATGACTATATAGGTTTTAAGTGTACATCAATTGTATTATGTGGCCACCACCCAAAGTCAAATCATCTTCCATTACCATATATTTGGCCCCCTTTACCCTTCACTAGCGACCCACCCCTCTTCCCTCTGGTAATCAACATATTGCTGTCAGCATTTATGAGCTTCAGTTATATATTCCTTATCCTATGAAATCAGATAGTTCTTAATTTTTCTATCTTATTTATTTTGCTTAGCATGATATTCTCAAGGTACATCTATGTTTTATCATAAATGCCTGAGTACTACTCTTAGGGCTGAGTAATATTCCATTGTGTATATGTACCATATATTTTTATCCAATCATCTGTTTAAGGAGGAATAAACTTCAGATGTGGTTTAAGCTCTTGTCATTTTTAATAAATATAAATATAAATATATATATAAATATAAATATATACATGTATATATATTATTGTGGTTTTTTTTTCTTACAGAGAGAAAGGGAGAGGGATAGAGATTTAGAAACATTGATAAGACAAACATTCATCAGCTGTCTCTTGCATACTCCCTACTGGGTATGTACCCGAAACCAAGGTATAGAATTGAACCTGGGACCCTTGAGTCTGCAGGTCGATGCTCCATCCACTGAGCCAAATCGGTTAGGGCTTATCTTGTTATTTTTAGTATTATCATATTTTTACTAAATTCAAGATTCCACATATTTTCTTTCTCCCACAGTTACTCTTCTCTTTAGGTGAATTTCCATGTCTTGGCCACCATGAATAATGCCGCTATGAACATAAGAGTGGAGTTAGCTTTCCTAATAAATGTTTCCAAGTTTTTCAGATAGATACCAGGTGAAGGAATGCTGGGTCATATAGTAACTCTAGTCTTAATTTTTGGAGGCACTGCCATACTGTTTCCCATAGTGGCTATATGTATTTACATTACCACCAGAATCTCCAACACTTGTTATTAGCTGCCTTGTTGATAACAGCCATTCTAAAATGTATGCAGTGGTATTTCATTGTAAATTTTATTTGCATTTACCTAAGAGCTAGTAAAATTGAGCATCTTTTCATACATCTGATAGTCATTTGTGTGTCTTCTTGGGTGAAGTGTCTGCTCAGATCCTTTGCCACTTTTTACTTGGATTATTTGTTTGGTGTTGAGGTGTATGATTTCTTTATATAGTTTGGATAATAGGAAATAAAGGCAAAATAAATGAACGGGACTTTATCAAGATAAAAAGCTTCTACACAGCAAAAGAAACTACCAACAAAGCAGAAAGGCAATCAACTTAATTAGAGAAGATACTGCAAACAACACTCCGATAAGAGGTTAATATCATATATATATAATTTATAGCATTTAACTTTCATGTAATAGTTAGATTATAACTATTACATGCTCTAGAACCTCACAGGAAATCATTTACTGTGTTCATAAAGTCATTTCTACATACAGATTTTTTAAGTGGGTTGTTTTTTGTTTGCTGTTTTATGGATTTTTTTTGTTAATCCTCACCGAGGCTATTTTGTCCAATGTTTTTTTGAGAAAAGGAAGGGAGGGAGAAATGGGGTTGGATAGAGAGAGAATAAAAGAGAAAGAGAGGGGGAGAGAGAGAGAGAGAGAGAGAGAGAGAGAGAGAGAGAGAGAGAGACTGATTGATTGATTGGCCCCCACATGAGCTTCAGCCAGGGGCTGGTGATCAAACCTGTAATCCAGGCATGTGTCTTTGACTGAAAATGGAACCCAAGACCCCTGAGAGTGTAGACCAACACTCTAAACTCTGAGCAACACCAATCATGGCTGAACTGGGTTGTTGAATACATATTTTCAGATGTGGTTCAGGCTTTTGTCTTATTTTTAGTATTAATATATTTTCACTAAATTCAAGACTACATCATTTCTTTCTCCTTCAGTTACTCATCTTTTTAGGTGAACATCTTAATATGCTTTTAAGAACTATTTTAATGTTTTATACTTTTATTTTAATACATTCTCCCAAAACAACTTTCTCTTTTTTTGATTAGCTTTCCATAGTTTTCAAAATAAATAGCAAATATATGGCAAGTTCCTCCCAGGTTTTGAATAACTAAGATTCCTATATACATGTACAGGCTCTGTGAAACCATTATAAAAATGCCATGTCAGACTAGGGCTTGATCTATAGTAATCACTAAGTATTAGCTATTGTTATTGTTGTTATTGTTTGTGTTGCTATTATTGGATTCATTGACAAATAAAACAGAAACTGATTCATAGAAATACAGGATATGAACTGATGTCACCAGAATGGGGAAGGGTTGAAGGAAGACAAATTAGGTGAAGGGCATGAAATACTTTCCGTTATAAAGTAAATAAGTCATGAGGACATAATGTATAACATAGAGGATATAGTCAATGAATTATAATAACTGCATGGTGACAGATGGTAACTAGACTTATGGTGTGGATTATTTTGTAATTACATAAACAATTACTAGTATGTACACTTGAAACTAATACAATATTGTATGTCAATTATACATCAATAAAAATAAAATATCAGCACATTGAGAAACAAAAAAATAAAAAGAATGATGAAAACTCTCACACCATTGTTATGATTAAGAAACAGATAATAGGGACAGAAAGCTCCTTATGACTTCACTCATTCCCATGCACACCTTCATACTCAGTATTCCCATTTTCACCTCTTCAGTCTTACCTGGCTCTTTCTATTCACTCTTCCTTTTGCTCACTTATTTTTTTTCTTTTTCAAGCCAGCCTATTCCTACATGTCCACACGTTTTAGTCACTAAATATTAACTATTAGCATGTAGCAACTTGTTTTTTTATTCCTCATCCGAAGATATGTTTTCATAGATTGTTTTTTAGAGAGAGAGGAAGGAAGAGAGAGAAACATTGATGAGAGAGAAACAATAATCAGTTGACTCCCACATGCACCTGTACCTGGGATCAAACCTGCAACCTGCAACCTGTGTATGTGCCCTGACCAGGAATGAACCCTCCAACCAAAGTCATCCAGCCAGGGCATGCAGCAACTTTTTAAAAAAATATATTTTATTGATTTTTTACAGAGAGGAAAGGAGAGGGATAGAGAGCCAGAAACATCAATGAGAGAGAGACATCAATAAGCTGCCTCCTGCACACCCCCTACTAGGGATGTGCAGGCAACCAAGGTACATGCCCTTGACTGGAATCAAACCTGGGACCCTTGAGTCCCCAGGCCAATGCTCTATCCACTGAGCCAAGCCAGTTTCAGCAATGCAGGTAGCAACTTTTTAATGCCAATGTCTTCACTGTGGGGAAGAGTAGTAAAATAAGATGATTCTCATTTAATCTTTTTAACAATATAAAACCTCATTAATTCAAACAAATTAGAAATAAAGGTTAATTAGAATTATTTTGAAGTGTAAAGTTAGATTTTTAAAATACAATTTAAAATTTTAAATTAAAAAATGTAAATTCAATTTAATTCTTTTTGTTTGTGGAATGTTGTATGTATTAACAACATAATAGGAATAAGAAAACAAATAAAACTAATAAACAAAAAGACAAAAACCTGAAAAGAACTCTGCTTCCTCCCCCAAACATCCCATTTTATTAGTGATATCCTAAGTACTTACATTTTTAGCAATAGGTAAACTTAACATTATCTGAGGTTCCACATTCCTGAATGTTTGATGAAACTGAGTAAATGCCTATTTAACATGGGCTTTGAGGAAGTAGCTGTTAGCAAAATTAGCCTACAATGCCCACCAGAGACTGTTTTCACAACAATAAAATTCCTATTATTAAACCCAATTAGGATTCTTTCCATTAAAGTCTGTGATTATTAGTGGCTTGTAGTTTTCTGATTAGAATACCAACTTTTTAAAAATAGAGTTACTCTTTAGTTATATATATATTTTTTAAATATGATAGGCAAATCAATCTTAAAGGAAGTTGAATACCTATCATCTGAAGAACACGGGCAAACCTTTAGACCACAAAAGCCCTGAGTTTATATCTCTGCCCTTAGGAAAGCCATAGAGTATCATGTAACCACAACAACAAAATGAAAGACAATTTTGACAACAGAGAAAAATAGGCTAGGCCAGGCATCTGACATGAAATACTTTCTTCACTGACTTCATGGACAGCAGCAAGAAACACGTAGTGAGTTCCTTGGGAACAAAGTCTCAACATATGAAGGGAAAACAAGTTTCAGCATATGTAAAGTGGCTATTTTTGTATAATGACCTTTCATATTACCACTAACCAAAAATGATACTTGCTTTGCAGAATCAAAATAGTGAAATTTAAATTGTGTGAGTTCTATGGAAACAGTGCAGATTATGGCATTAAATATCCATAAAGAAAAACAAGACTTTTCTTGTTGATCTCTGTGAATCTACAGGCTAAGTCCCTAGTGTATGAAAGATGCTCATAGGGAATAAGATGTAATTTAAAGTGGGTAGTCTAGGGGGAGCGGGAATGGGAAGATATGTACACATGTAACACATTAATAAAAATAAAAAATAAAAAAACACAAATAAAATATGATTATTACCAAATATGTAATAAAAATGAAAGATAAAAACTAAGAAATATATACCTATATTTTTATTCAAAAATTATTTAACTCTTTCTGGGTTTCAGGCCCTATGCTGAAAGCTGGGTTTCAAGTAAGGAACTTATGCAAAAATGTTAAAGAAATCAAATGTCAGGCACAAATGATACAGTTCTTTTATATAACTTTGTTAACCCACATCTTTCTGTACTGTTTAGCTTAAAAAAAATCCTTGCAAATTCTCATTGCTTGGTGTTTCTCAACTGAAGGTAGTAATTTCTGAGCTGCCAATCTGATCTGTGAGTTAGGTCAGAAATGTGCAGATCATTTGCTGAATGTAGGGAAGGTTTCCTGATGTATGATCTCCATCACTGAGGTTTTTAAAGTCACATCTCCTGGGTTCTGCTCACTAAGTGTCCCTTAAACGCAGAAATAAAAAGCAAACAAACAAGAAGGCAGTGGGCTAATATTCATATCATTTTTTAGTTCCCTTGTGATTTGTTCACTAGTGTGACACCTCTGTTTTCTTTTCCTAACCTGTCATCCGGTGCATATTAGATGCTTAGAAACCAGGAGGGCTCATGTGTAGTCTTGACACAGGCCTAGTGGACTTCAGTTTCAGCCTCAGCTGTTGTTCACTGGTGATCTGACTTTTGTTAAATATACCACCAGACCTCTGATTTTCTCCTGGATAAAATAGAAGTTTGTCTTAGATGTCCTTTGAAGTCACTTCAAGCTGGCAATAGTCATGAGTATATGAACACGGTAAACACTAGGCTCCTACAGTTTTACCCCAGTCCTAGTTTGGTTGCCATGGGTGCAAAACTCCTTTAATCAATAAAGAAAAAAATTAAAAATAAATAAATCAATAAATAAAGTGAAAGCAACAGGTCACATGTTAAACAATAATAAAAATAAGCTGACATTACATTCCAGGAAAATTTTAAAAATTATTATTTGTCAAGTTGTCAATCATCTAAAACGAAAGATGGAAGGCAATCATTAGAGGTACTGAGTGGTACAAACACTGATGAGGAATCTCAAGGAAAAATGAGCTAATGGGAGAATGCAAACCTCAGGTCCATGAAACAGGGAGGAAGAATTCTATTCAGTGAAACATTAGTCATTTATTGATTGGGAAACTGTTGAGCACTTATGTGCTAGGCAGGAATCGTGGCCCTAAGGACGTGACTAGAAATAGAGGTGAGTCATTAGTATCCTGTTATATTTATTTACATTGCAGTCAGGGCAGGGTCGAGGGGACATAGGTAAAGAAATGAAGTAGTTTCAGATAGTAATAAAAAAACAAGTTATACATAAGGTATAAAGTGGATGAAAGAAGAAAGATGGGCACAGTGCTGGGAAGCTGCTATAGAAAGGATGGTCAGGGAAGGCCTTTCTGATAAAATAGCATGAAAGTTGGAACTTTAGTGATGCCTGGAGCCTGCCCCAGGACTTTGGCAATGAAGAGTCTCCCAGACAAGAGGTATAATAGCACAGAAGTACAGCAGAGCAGCAAAGGTGGGAACTAGCTCAGGCTTACAAAGAATAACAAGGCCAATGAGCCAAGACTACAATGGACAATGGCAACGATGCTAAATCCTGAAGGTAGATGCAGGTGGAACCATATTTTCCTAAGGATTGGTAAGAATTGGGGGGTTTTATTCTATTTCAATGTAACATGGAAATTTCACGCCAACATTGGATGTGCTTCAAGAAAGGTGGTGATGCCATTCAATTTACCTTTGAAAAGCAATTGTTTAGCTGCTACATGGAGATGAGACCCTGAGATTCCCAGAGTGATAACAAATAACATTAATGGGGTATGTTAGTATTTTAGAACTATAAGAGAAAAATGGTGACATTTTAAAAGAGTTGGATAAACTAGTGGATTCAGCAATTCAACTTGATACTATTGCAATTTGACTTGTTTATGAATAACCAAAAAGGAGCAAAGAGAAGGTCCATAATACAGTCATTTGGGCAGCTTTGCCAGGAAGCTGCAGTTTAACACTCCCAAGTAGCCACTGGAAGAACTGAACAGGGTAGGGCAGGGCACGTGCACAGTAAAGTCTGGGTGAAATAGGGAAGGTAGTTGTCAGTCACAGCTGGAAACAGGACATTGGCCTGAGTAGACGTGGCCACTGCAAGCACAGGGATATTTGAGATATTTAATCTCTTAAACAAAGGAGTTCACTCTCTTGCTTGCTTATACTTGACTCATGGCTTACAAGGCTCTCAAGCTCCTGCTCCTGCATTCACCCACACGGCCCACAGCCATGTGGACTCCACACACAATGGCCTAATGGACTGCAATTAGCCAGATATTAGACTAGACCCAGCTCCAGCATGCAACAGAAACTTTGGGTTCTGGCTTTGCTTCTAATGCTACTAAATCCAAGCTACATATCTTTCAGGACTTGATTAAGAGAAATGGGATTTTGCAAAGCCAGAAATATAATTCCATGAAAAAGCTTTGTACCATTCTCCCAGTGGGGGAGGGCTCTCTGGAAATGCTTATTCCAGTGATACCCCAAGAACTAGAAAGACTATCCACTCATTTTTTATACCAACAATGACAGTGAATAGTCTTAAGGTTAAATAAATGGGACTAGTAGTCCAATGAAGACAAGAACTAGGAAAATCCATATCTGGTCATACAGATATATTTGCAAATAAGAAACTGCCAAGTCATTACATTTTGAGCAGTAGATTGGGCTTTTTTTTCAATCATCATTGGCCCAGACATCAACCAGCTTCATTTTCTAATGTAGCGAGCTCAGCCGGTATCATTTCCTTTCCGTAGCTTCAGTGAAGGTGGCTAGCTTCAAACTTCTAACTACAAAGGTTTGGAGAAACTGTACCTATGTACTGAAAATTCATAAATCCATGCTGTCTCTGTTTCCACTCAAGGTAGACAGTCACCTGAGGATACTTAAGGAGTCCAAAAATATCCCTACATTCATTCAAGATGTGTTATCAGGTAGGTAAGTCTAATACTTACCTGATATCATTCAAAGTTATTACTATGTTATTGGTTATATTCCTCATATTTTACATGCTCATGATTATTGTTATAATTTGTACTTCTTAATTCCTTCAGGGTGATCACTTTGTAAATTGTATAAATGTCTAATCACTATGTTATATACCTGAAACTAACATAACATAATTTTTAAGTCAACTATAAATAAAAAATATTTTTAAAAAGAAATAGAGCTATGATTTTAACATATTTTGCCCATTTAAGCAAATAATTACAATTGGACAACCATATAATTGTCTACTTTGTGATTTGTAGCTCCTTCTAAAAAATTATTTGTCTATAAGAGTGGTCACCCATGTATCCCTTACCTGACCCCACCACCGATTCATTCACAGTAATCTGAGTTGCAAAGATGACAGTTAGGCATTGATGAGCATATTTTGCAATGTCAAACTTACCAAATTATGGAGAGAAAATGTCACAAACCCATTTCTGATATTTATTCATTATAGATATTTACTGAATGTATATAATGTCATGGGGTGGCCCGGGGGATTACAAAAATGTATGACACAGGGGCTTAAAATTTACTAAGGGAAATAAGATACATTAGGAGCAATTAGAAGGTGATATTAAATATCAAAATTAGTTATACAGGCAATAGAAGGTGATATTAAATATCAAAATTAGTTATACAGGCAATAGAAGGTGATATTAAACATCAAAATTAGTTATACAGACAATAATCTTTGTTGAAGTTTAGAGAAGGAAAAAACAGTATATTGAGTTTGTCATCAAACGGTTTCAAGTAGTCAGTGGAACCCATTTATTTTATGTTAGATATTTTATTTTCCTCATTAAATTCTCAGAATATTGCTTTTGATTTTTGGTTAGGACAGAGTTGTAAGAGAAATGATCAAATTATACCTTCATATGATAAAGAAAACATGATAATAGCTATTTGGATGTAATGGATAATGGCAAGATGATGCTGAGTTACAATTAATTGTGTGCAAAGCAGTAGCCTTCCTTGTCTAGCAATTATTCAATACCCAGCTATTAATTATCTAATTGTTAAAACTGATTAACTACAAACGTGTTAGCATTTTAAATTAGCTCTACTGCCCCTCACCTTTTATAAATGATGTGGCTTTTCAGAATATATTAAAACTTGGATTAGATTTAGAACAAGCTGCCCATTGTATGTTATTTTCAAGGTGAACGTTTCTTCAATAGTTTTTAAAAGAGGTGATTTCTCTCACTTTTTGTAGACAAATGGATGCAAAACAATAAACAGATGAGAACAACCAAAATGGCCTATTGGGCTATTAGATCACACTCATTAGATAAAATACTAATTTAATAAAATCCTAGCCTACTTTTTATTAGATGGAAATAAATGTACATATCTAAGACACACACACTAGAAATATGTATGTATACAAACATAAATATATATGCATAGAAATATGTATGTTACTATACACCAGTATGTGTATACAGTATATTTTATGTTAATTAGCATCTATGCTAATAACTGTTTAACAGAATTTGCTTTTATTTTTGAAGTCTGATGCAATAGTATAAACATGCATTTCTCTAAATGTTTTCTTTTTCTCCCCTAGTATAAATGGCTTAGTGCTGCTGACTGTTGTAATAACCTCTATCTGGCCTCTGTCCACCCTCTTGTCCTTCTCAAGATTGATACCTCCACTCTGCCGTCAGCAGCAGGTTTTAAAAACTGTAACCTGCTAATGCAATGAGTTTCCTTTTAAATACTTTTTTCTAGACAGTGTGACATATGTGTTAGTTGTTTAATCTACACCCTGAAGATGGTTGGCATCTGAGGAACCCTGAGGGTGTGGATGGTGTGTGCTTGGTGTGCTGAGGGTGAGTCATCCACTGCAGGACTCATCACAAGCTCATTTCCCTGAGGTCAGCTCAGTGCTCCAGCCGCCCTCCTCTCTGATCAGCACAGAAGAGCTTATCCGGATGATGAATGATTGAATTGTTTTTTCATAGTGCAATGAGAAGTATTCAAGATCTGTGGAGAAGCTAGTACAGTGGTACCTCGAGACACGAGTGCCCTAACATACGAAATTTTTGAGATACGAGCCATCGAGTGAGCGATTTTTGCTTTTAAATACGAGCAACATTTGAGATAGGAGTAAATCGTGCAGATCGGCTGGCTGCACAGGACCCACCAGTTTACCGCAACTCGAGTGTCTCATAGTTTCCCACGCCTCAAGGTTATGGAAAGAATTAAACTCGTATCTTGAGGTACCACTGTAATTCTGAGGGTAATTTCGACCCTTTCCTGAACAGGGTTTCACAAACCAGAGCCAGCAGTCTATAGGCAATATATGTCCATTGAGAATGGTGTCCTGGCCCTAAGGTTCTATGGTGAGCGGCTGCCAGGATTAGGCTGGTTCTGAGGAGACATGTAGCCCAGTAGTGCTTCTGGAAGGAATAGTGTCCCATATGAACATGAACCTCCAATTCAAGATCTTGCTAGAGGGTCTCAAAGGACAGAAAGCTGAGGTTTCATTTTATTCACAAACTGACTATATAGCTGTTTTTTTGTTCCTGCTGCTTAAGTGTTTGAATGTATAGCAGAATCAGGACTGAGGTTTGCTTTTGTTAACAAACTACCTGCAGTCATTACCTGCATCTAACAATTGAAAGGTCAGATGCATCACAAACCAAGCAACAGAACAAATGTGAGTGACCCAATTATTTTAAAGCAGTTTGCAATATACACTAAGGGCTTGCCTTTGAGTATCTGATAACTATGAAAAGCACTTTCACATCATACAAAGAGGTCAACTTTTCAAGACCTCTCCACTACCTCATTCTGCAACTTCTTGTTCTACATTCCAGGCCAGCCCATATCATGATTTTTCCCTCAGTCCTGTACTGTTGGTTCACACATTTTCTCAAGATGTTCCCTTACCGGAAATACCACACCTTCACCTAAATCTTAATCATCCCTACAACTCAAGTTAGGTACTGTCTCCACTAGAAAGCTCCCCTGACTTTGCAGGCTTGGCTCATCAGCTCCTCCTTATGCTTCCAGAGCACTCTCATGATACCATTTGCCACTGTGTTGAAATTGTTTATTCAGTCATTGAATCTTCCTCTATATTTCATGAGCAACATGAAAATGAGTGCCTGCCTCGTCTTTATCTGATGCTCATAAATGTAAGCAACATTCTAGGTCACCCAAATAAAATCTCCTGTGAACACTTCAATAGACATTTAGAGAAGACAATTGTTCCCCTAGTATTAAAAAAGAAATGCTGTTTTACTTGCACAGTATCTTAATATAACAACCTACACATATTGTGTCCCAAAGTAACACACTTTGAATAATTATAAAGGCAGTGTTTCTGAAAATACATTTCATTTTCAAAATTGAGCTATCAGCTGTTTAAACTGTGTAAACATTTTGGGGGGACATGCTGTATTTGCCGAACCAATGCAATCATTCTCAGATATGATCTAACATAAATATTACTGCACAGATCTTATTATTGAGTTTCACATAATGCCACACTGTCCTGGAAAATACGGTATTGTAAGTCCAAGATCTGTCTTTAGTCAGCATGATGGGGAAAACAGCAGGTGATTGGGAAACATCTATGTTAATGACAACCAGGCTTTCCATGTTCTTTGTTTTAGCATGTATGGATTTGTGCAGGTCTCAAATTTCTTCTGTGAGGAACACAGAAATTGTATCACCATCTGTTGCTTATGGACGTGGTGCACAAATTACCTCATCCCTGTATCCTTCCTGTGTTCGCTTGAGTGGTAGTAAATTACTGACTTGGATTATACTTTAAGGATGGTAAAATCAGCTCCATTAGTATGTACATTTATATTTCAAATAGACCACGTATGCTTCAGTGAGTCAAATGTTTCCTGGAAACGACCAAAATGGGTGTTCATAATCTGTCTTTTTATCCTTTATAATACAAAGGACATTCTGTAGCAAGTGATAGTTTATTGGACAAGAGTATGATGGGTAATTCTCACTTATTCTGTTGATCATCTGAAATCCACTACTGATAGAGGTTTATAGAGCCAAATGTTTCTTACCATAAATCTTTGATCATACGTTGACTAGGATTATAAAATAATTCCAAATTCAGGCATTAAGAATTTCAACAGAAAAAAAAGTGCAAAGATCAAACAATCGTACGCTTTTAAACTCAAGAAAAAGAAAGAAAAGAAAAACAGTAACATACACCTGGATATGTTTAATGGGCACATTTGAGTGGTTTATTAAATAATGAAAAAGGGAAGAGAATAATATATTTTGAATATTTACTATATAAACATCAGTGTTATAGCCCCTTTATCATGGTGGAATATTTGAAAATTGTTGATGGCATTATGATGTGATATTTAATCCTCACGTATGAATGAGTAAACTCAAACTTCAAGTCAAAATCCAAGACTTTTCTAATTTAATTTTTAATTTATGTTTATCGTGGAAAATATTACAGATATCCTTTTTTTCCCTCATTGTCATTTTTACCCCTGCCTCACCTCTCAGGCCTTCTTTCCTAAATTTAGAACAATTTGTGAAAGTTATAATTTTTAAGAATAGCTATATTTTACCTGTTAGCATTTATTTAATTGTTAAGCTGAGTATATTTATAGACATTTATTTTGGAAAGGAGAAAAAATAGGTTTTCTTACAAGAATTTAAAATATCTTATCTTTTGGCTCATTTAGTCTTTTACCTAAAAAGTAAATTTGCATTATTGAGTAGCAAACTTTGTTTATACAATTGTAAATTGAATTATACTTTAAAAATATTGAAGTATTTCAAAATATAGAAATGAAGGACCACAAATAAGATAAAAGAAAATATTGTTTCTATTACTAATTTTGTTTTTTCATTCTGATTTCTTCCTCTACAATGTGAAACTTATTTTACAATTACATTAATCATCACAAAATGTTTAAGGATAGTATTCATGTGTTACCATCTAGATATGTTTCTGTACATATTTCTAATAGTTTTCTCTAAAAACATTAGGGAAAATGCTATTCTTTGAAGAGAAATTTTTGTTAATCTCCAGTAATGATAAACTATACAGGACATCTCAAATGTTATAATAAGATATATCTATTATTATAAACACTTCAATTGTTGATGTTCTTAAAATCTCACTGACATATAGATACTGGTTATTGTGGGTTGAATTATGTATTCCCAAAAGATATGATGTGATCTGAACCTTCAGTATTTTGAATGCAACCCTACTTGGAAACAAGGTCTTAACAAATGTAATCAAGTAAAGATGAGGTGACACTGTACTAGGGTGGAACTTATTCCTATATGACAGATGTCCTTATAAAAAGAGAAGGGACACAGACATACACAGAGATGCCATGTGAAGATGGAGGCAAGGATTAGAGTTGCCCTGATACAAGGAATGCCCAGGACTGTAGTCAGCCACCATGGACTAGGAGAGGCATGAAGCAAACTCTTCCTCTGACCCTTCAGGAGAGACCGATTTTGCCAATGCTTGGATTTTAGATTTCTGGCTTCTAGACTGTGAGAGGATACATTTCTGCTGTTTGAAGCCACCTAATCTGTGGACCTTTGTCAGAGCAGCCCTGGCACATGAACACACTGGTAATACGAATGTCTGGATTTAACAGCAGGACTTTCTGATGCTTCTAAAGTCACTTGTTTCAATGGGCACTCAACTGGATCTTACCAAGGGATTAAAACAGAACAGAAAAATAACAACAAAAAAGCAAAACCCACCTTTTTTCAAGGGCCTGACATTCAGTATTCACAAATAGATTGAAGATTATTGCTAATGCATGCATGTAGCTCCTCTTAAGTCCTTACTCAGAATGCAGGATAATTCTCTAATAGCATTACATATACGTATTGTGAAAAAATAAAATAAAATCCTATGTACTAGTTTACAGGGCTCTAACTATTCAGCACTCTACATTCTCATACACACAACTGCTACCTCATTTAATCACAAAAATTACCCTAAATCTTTGGTAGTACTTTTAAAGTACTTTTAAAATCATCATAGACCCATTAATTATTGGCAATAATTAACAGAAGTACGGAATGTTGCCACTTGTGGGTGATGATTCTTGGATTCCTCACCTTGGCACTCTTAAATGTAACTTTTACTCCTCCTCAGGCTGCCACATTTAGCAAAAGCAAATACAAGACAGAAGTAAAATTTGAATTCTAGATACTAAACATTTTTTAGTATGTATGCCCCCCAAGTTGCATAGGACATATTTATTCTAAAAAAGTGTGTTGTTTATCTGAAATACAAATTTAACTGGGCCTCCTGTATGTTAACTGGTAACCCTACTCCTATAAAACCTGAGTTTGCGGGACAAAATGCATCAGCCAATAAAGATTTTTGAAATTTCACAAAAGAATTCTAAGAAAACATCAGGTCTTTGTTATACAGAATCAGCTTTTGAATGTCATTTCTTATTTATATGTTCTGAATTCTTATTTCCCTGGAGGACCTAGAATAGAGTAAATTCAATAAATGTTATTGAACAAATAGAATTGGACATTTTAACTAATTTCTCTAAATATAAAATCAACTTCAAATTACCTAGACAGTCCTTACCAGGTGAATCATTAGTGACATGTGTAGCTCATTAATTGAATCTAGTTATAGCTTTATATGCCATAATTCTGGTCAACTTCTCTGATCCAACTTGTAAATATTTTGTGATATGTATAATTTTAAACGATAAGGAAAAGATTACAAAATTCATTAGTCTCTTAGGACTACAGTAACAAAGTACCACAAACTGGTGGCTTAGAAAATGTAAATATATTGTGTCACCTGTTTTGAGGTTAAAATTTGGAATCTACTAAATCAAAATGCTGGCAAGACTATGGTTGCTCACATCCTTTCTTGCCTTTTCCAGCTTCTGGTAGCCTCAGGTTTCTTGGCATGTGATAGTGTAACTCCAATCTCGGTCTCCATCTTCAGATGGCTGCCTTCCCTCAGTTGCCACAATGCATACCATCTTTTATAAGGACACCAATCAAATTGAATTTGGGCCCAGTCCAGTGATCTCATTTTAACTTAATGACATCTACAAATACAATCTTTCTAAATAAGATCACATTCCAGATCTTCAACATTTATTGAGAGAGGCCACAATTTAATCTATAATACAATTCAACCTATAATATAATTTTGAAGAGCCACTGTTTTCTGACAATGTGAATCTCAAAATTAACTTAATAAATGATCTCACTCACTTGAACCAAGGAGTCCCATTTGTATCAACATGGTGGATATATTACAGATGCCTCCTTTCTCCTCAATGACCCCATTCACCCAACACCTGCCCCACCCTCAACCCCAGGCCTTCATCACACTGTTTTCTGTATGTATGGGTTCTGCATGTATGTTCTTAGGTTAATGTCTTCCCACCTCAACTCTCTCCCTCTGATATTTGTCAGTCTGTTCAATGTTTGCATATCTCTAGATCTATTTTGCTCATCAGTTTTTGTTGTTCATTAAATTCCACTTATAAGTGAGATCATGTGGTACTTGTCTAGCTCTGACTGACCTATTTTGCTTAAGATATTACCTGGTGATTTCACTTTTAAAACTACATTTTAAGGATTATGAAACATCAATTAGAAAGAATATATGCATCGCTATGATTATACCAGTGTTACTTACAATCTGGAAACAGCCTAAGTGTCCATCAATAGATTAGTGGTATATTTACACAATAGAATAGCATGCAGCTATACAAAAGAAGGATCTCATACCCTTTGAGACAGCATGGAGGAACTCAGAGAGTGTATCACTGTATTTTACCAGTTGGCATCAGAATTAAAATTCCAAAACCATCAATGTATTGAAAAGGTAGAAAGGAAACTGGAAATATTTGCTTTTTGATATAGCTGAAACTTTATCTAGCCCAGTGAAGCACCCAACTTTTCTTTCAGGTACTTGTCAGCAACTTAGCAGTAAATATCAACACAAAGCAGATTATTATTGTAGAACATGAAGGGAGAACAAAGAGTAAAATATTTAACTGCAGCAGTATATGACTGGATTCTGTGCAGTGACAAAACCTGAAGTCATTTTCCAGGTCCACCATTTCTTACTTCTTTTCAGTCCAGTCAAGTTTCCAAGCTTTCTAAATCTCCATTTCTCGGCTAATGAAAAGAAAATATGATTCTATGGAGTCTACAATCTACCTATTCCAGGACTTCTGTGAGGATCAAATGAGATAAGGCATGGGAAAACACTTCACAGACATTTGGTTACAGTGTAAAATGTTTCCACCTAATTATAAAGCAAGTTGTGTTCCTGGGCTGAAGAAATTCCAAGAAATGCTAGGGAAAGTAAGCCAGGCATTGCAATGTGATGTCATCACCCAGATGGACACTTAGCATATTAGTTTTTTATATGCATATAGATTGTTCATCTAACTAAAGGGAGCAACAATCACTACTAATATAGCATTAGGGATATCAGTGCAATATGTTATTTGTCTCCTTTACTCTACCACAAGCTATAAGCGTCAAGGGGGCAGAGACCATATCTTATGCACCATAGGATGCAAATGGCCAAGGTTCACTTAATACAGAGTCCCTCTTATTAGCAATGGTTCACATGCATACCTTACAAAATACTGAGTGCCCTGTACCTCGGTAATATTTAGTTTTGCTTGCTTTCTGTATTGAAAGGACACACACTCTCTCTATATTCTATAATATCTAACTAACATATAGACTTAAGGAACCATGCCAAAGAAAGACCTATGCCTTTTCAATTAGAAAGTGTGAATACACAACCCATGTTGGGTGGATGGTAAAATCAGACACTTCCAAATAAGTGCCATTTTCTTTTCAGATTTCCTTTGGATATTAGTAATCATGATAAAATTTATTCAATGTTTGAAGTTATCTGAGAAGATAATTATTTAATAAAAATGAAAACAAGTTGTTTTAAAGCTTATATCTAGGACTCACTGTGTATTTGTAGGCATCTCAAACTGATTCAGGTCAGCACTGCAGGAACAGAGTATGTAGGCACGTCTCTGCATGAGCTCTTTTTGTGTCCCCTAAGCATAATAGATAATTACCTTCTCTAGGGGAATGACTGGGGTCTTTTGTAATATTGAATGCTGCAACATTAGCAAACTCCAGCATTCTAAAGTGAGAGAGTACAGGGGTGCTACCCTACAGGATGATAAATGGGTCTGAAGAGACTGTGCTGACAGCATTTTGGAACAAACAATAGAGATATGAACTACTAAAATCGGAAATGTATGGTGAACTACAGGCACAATCCTTTCTTGTTAACATAATGGCAAAAAGTTTTATACGAGTGTGTAGAAAGGAAGAGCTAACAAAAACTCAACTTTTCTTTGTCAACAATTAATTGTAAAACCAGAAATATAAAGGCCAGAAAGGTTCTTTTTTCCTTTTATTCTCATTTTTTTTAGAAAGAACTCAATATACTGGATTCAATAAATGCTTCTCCTAACATTTCTACATTTGGGTCACAGCAAGTCTTTATGCAATGGAAGCCAGAGGTCTTAGAGGCTGTTCACTGGCATTCATGCTGTAAAGATAATTTTGAACATTTATCAGTGTACTTCTTGTCCTATTTTATACTTAAAACAACAGTTTCCTTTGAGGGAACAACCAAATCAAAAAGCTACCTTGCTTTAAAAACACACAGAGAAGGAAGAGTGATAGATAGATAAATATATAAATAGGTAGCTAGAGAACATGAGAGTGATGAGGTTTCAAATATTCAGATATCTTTGACAACTGAATTACAGGTTGAGCAATATATGCTTTTTTCAATTAGAAAAATTGTAAAGATAGCAAAAGTGCTAATCAAAAAATTCAGGGACAATGAAAAAAATAAAATAAAATCTCAGATTTTCTCAAGGGCCATAGTTGCAAGCAGAAATATCTGCTAAAATAGTTTCTTTTTTGTTTCATTTTAAAATCTGGAAATCTGCCTGTGAACTAAAATGCAGATTTCAAACATAATTTAAATTCATTTTCTTTGATGACTGAAATAAAACTGAAGGCAGAAAAATAGAATTCGATCATGTTATATTACACATTGATTCTTATTTTTATTTCTCACAATTTATTTAAGATTGTTTCAGGGCATAGATTAGAAATTCTTAAAATTGTATTTTCTCAGATGAGCAGACAGAAGCCCTTGTGAAATTTCCCACTTAGCTTTCCTATTTTATGTTAAAAAGCAATGGTGGCCTTGCATTGCTTCATTGTCTCAGCAAAAGTGGCCATCGGAGTAAAGGTTCCAAATACAGCATATGCTGAGACCCAGAAAGGAACAACAAAAAAGGGAAGGCTAACAAAATGGTAAGATAGTCCTCATTTATGCACACAATTCGCATTTATTACAGAGTATGAAAAGACAGAATTTTTGGAATTAGAGAATAATACAAAAATGCTATTTATTGCTTCCTCGTTGGGTAAGGGAGAAACTAGATTGTAGGTTAGATTTAATAAAAGGTAAATGATTTAATTTTGTGAGATAAATCTTCCTTTAGATGCTAGCAAATGCAAGCCATTTGTGAACATAAAAACTCTAGAAGAAAGGCAGGCCCACTTTCAGTTAATGAACTGAACATAACTGTAAAAGAAAACAAACACCATTTTCAATAAGTGAATATGGCTATGGATCAGTTGATTGCAGCATGGTCCAAGTTGTGGATTTGATCCCTGGTCAAGGCACATACAAGAATCAACCAGTGAATGCATACACAACAGGAACAATAAATTGATAAAGCAATCTCTCTCTCTCTCTCTCTCTCTCTCTCTCTCTCTCTCTCTCTCTCTCTCTGTCAAACAATAAAAAAGAAAGAAGTAATTATGAAGAAAGAAGTTACATCGTTAGCTTGGGCACATTAGGAACACTGAGAGGAGCCCTGTTGTATAGATAAATGTCAAAGAACATAAATAACAAGCCCAACGTGAACTTTTGGAGAAGAGACTATTATTTTTTCCTGTATTTGTGATTTCTCGGTGGGAGGAACAGGAACTCATGTTAGCAGGTAATTAACTATCAACCAGTAAAGTGAATACTGAGAAGATAGAAACACATGTGTCCTCAGCCAGCCTGCAACAACTATTTAGTTGGATGAGAGCAGGGAGTGTCAGCCAGGGACTTAATTATTTATTGCTCCTAAGTAGTAAAACTTGCCGTTTTCCATCATTCCCTTGCTCTTTACGTGAGCACAACATCCACATCCTTCATTCTAATTAAACAGAAAACGGTTTCAGGAATAGATGTTGTTTCCAGGCGCTGAATGCCATCTTCTTACCCACTTAGTCTTACTGCAGTCCTCGCCCTCACGTGCACAGCTACCCAGCATGAGACACAGTTCTTCTAGGCAATGAGGACACAAACAACAAAACCTTTAATTTATGTCCTTGCTTTCAAGAACCTGATGTTTGAGAAAAAAAAAGTACTCTAAAGGTATTACGATGGAGAAATTCAATGTATTTAATTGGTTAGGAACAACTTAGTCTTGTACAACTGGATAAAAAATAACTGAGATTTTTATGTAACAGCAGTGTAAATATTTAGTCCAGCCAACAATTTTTAGCTGACAGTTTACAACTATGCAGATGGTCAACAAAATGGATTGGTATAGGGAATATAAAAAGAACACCTGAAGTTGGAAGGCCTACATCAAATTAAGACGGTAGTTGAAAACATTCAGCAGACTTTTGGGCTGCTGCTTAAAATGTGCTTTATGATTTTCATTCCTTTTTAAACAGAAGAATTATCAGAGAATACCTTCAAATAAGTCATTTAATTATTTAAAAGTATTCCATTCCCATTGCGATAGTGCTATGGGTCATCCGTGTGACTTTGAGTAAATTGCTACCAACATCATTATACCTCCATTGAATCATATGTAAATAGGGATAAAACATCACTGAACGATAGAATCATTAGGGCACTATGTGAAATACTAAAGAGCTGTGCAGCGTATCTGCACAAGAACATACTCAGTTAACATTAAAGCCTGTCAATTTCCCACCTTGGTCATCATTGTCATCATTGCTCAATGAGTAAAATCCATTTACTCATTCATTTATTTATTTTTATTATTGAAAATATTACAGATGCCCCTTCGGTACCTCCCATTTTCTTCTTCCTCCCCACTCCTGCCCCCTCCCCAGGCCTTTACTGTAGTATTGTCTGTGTCCATAGGTTATGCTTATAAGCTATTTGGTTGATCTCTTCCCACTCCCCCTTTCCCTCTGAGAATCATCAGTATTGCATATTTCCATGTCTCTGGATCTTTTTTGTCAGTTTATTTTGTTCATTAGATTCTTCATATAAGTGAGATCATATGATATTTGTCTTTCTCTAACTGGCTTATTTCACTTATTTTAATTTGCTCCAAACTCCTCCATCTATCTCAAAGGCTAAGAGATCTGTTCTTATTTAAAGATGCATAGTATTCCATTGTGTAAAACACCACAGCTTTTTTATCCACTCATTACTGATGGCCACTTGGGCTGGTTCTAAATCTTAACTAGTATAAATTGCAAGGCTATGAACACAGGGGTGCATATGTTCTTTCTGACTGGTGTTTCAGGCTTCTTAGGATATATATAGCTAGAAGTGAAATCATTTGCTGGATCAAATGGCAGTTCTGTTTTTTAGTTTTTATGAGGAAACTCCACACTGTTTTCCATAGTGTGTCGAATTAAATATGAGTTTACATCTAAATATTTTGAGACTCATGTATATCATGTATAGCCCTCTGATTTTTTTATGGTTTTCTCCTTGGCAATTTAAAGTGAATTATTTCTAAATAACATTCTAATCAGTCATAAGAATCTTCCACCTATATGGCCACGCCAAAGGAAAATCCACCCAGGTGGATGTTTGCTTGTGGGGATCATGGGAGGCAATTTCACCACCAGTGAAGAAAACCAATATTGGGGTTGCTTTGCCTCTTGCCATAGACTTTTACTGAAATGAATCTGTTTTCTGGAATGTCTACCTAGATGTAACTGATGTCATGCTTATTTTAATTTTTCTGATTATCGAAGGCATTTTATCAAAATATTACAAGAGGTATGGTCTTCTCTGGCAGTCATGGAACCCAAGCCATGTCTTTCCTCTCTAATAAGCATTTCTTCCTACTTGCAGATTGCAGAGCATGTTCCCATATTGATCTCCTTTGATCCAAATAACCACTGATATAGGCAGATGGGCATTATAATTATACTCTCACAGCAGAGATGAAAAAACTGGGACTTGGCTACATTAAATTACTTGTCCAAAGTCATCCAGTAGTTCATAGAACAATAGACTGCTAAAGCGTGAACCTGATTTTCTGGCCAATAGGGGTCAAATGTAAATGCATACAAACGGTATATACTTAACATAAGCACTATCTCAAGCCTGGTATCAGGTAACAGAGGAGAAGGTGTTTGTATAATAACAAAACACAACTGGTTAGATGCACTGCCTTTTAGAAACACTTTGAGAGCAATTTCAAATTGTTGAAAAAGTGCCATCTATGTTGTCACAAGTGGCATACACTTGAAACCATATAATACTATTAAGCAATGTCACCTCAATAAATTTAATTTAAAAACACACATATCAGGGCTAACTACTGTTGAAAGGTTTAAAATTTTTATCTCTGAATTTTTGAACTCCAGAATTCTCTTTTGTCAGCCCAAAGAGGGCAAATAATGTATTTAGGATTACCTAAATAGGACTGAACATCCTGACAGTATGCTGAAGATTAGGATTTACTGCTGAACAACCAGGAACCCAAATCCAACCTTTTCCCGAAAACTTAGCTTCTTAGCCAACATGCCTAAGTGTTCAACGCAGGGCATTCAGCCCAAGTTTCAGGCATTGTAGGCATTTGATGCTCTGTGCTCAAAAGCCACGTTCTTCGCATCTGGTTCTACCTCAATTTTGTGGGTAGATAAGTGATGCCCAGAGCATGTTAGTGACCTATTTTAGCCATTCTCTCAAGCTGGCATAAGCATGTTGGCACCACCTGAACCCCAGCACTGTGACTAGGGCACTGTATGGAGCAGCTTAATATCTTCTCATTACATGGATCCATATTGGAGCCCACACAGGGGATAAGGATAGGAACATGATATACTAGTAGATCCCCAAGGCAAGAGCTTACAGGTCTGCAAATGCAGCGGCTCATGTAATTTTCCACCAAATTTTTTAGGTAGGCAATTACCCAATTTTCATTAGGCTAAAGTGTTGATATATAAAAATCTATGCTATACGTTGGTTTGCATCAGTTGCCTTTTCCTAAATATTAATCTCTATGACCTAAGAAAAATATATTAGCAGTTCATCAGAAGCAGCATTTTTTCTTGCTCATCTATTTGGGTATGGTGATTTCCTTTTTGTCCCAGTGGTACATGGGATTGAATCCAATGTATGGTCCATGGGAGTTGTTTGCTGCTGAAACTGTATATAAATCAAAACTAGAGTCACTAAAATGTGAGAGGTGCAGGTAGATTAGGCCCTGGAAAGATGAGATAGCAGACAAATAATAATGGATAATAGATGAAGTCTTAAGTGACAGTCCTCTCTTATGATACACATACATCAAAGCCCAGGGACTTGCTCTATTTCACAATAAGCATGCCTTTATGGAGTGCTAGAGTATAAAAAACTTACACTTGCTGTATCTCATTTCCTTCGTATAGTTACCATTTTAGGTGGGAGAAGGTTATGACTTGCTATTTTACAGATGATAAAACTAGCTGGCAAGTAAAGCGATTGAGTGACTGGCCTCTGATAGCACATATAATGGGGCTAAAACCTAGAGCGCAGAACTTCAAACATGTAAAGGTCATTTACCTGAGAGGTTCTGTCTATGTCAAATATTTTAAATTAATAGTGTGGTAATTCAGTAATGTGCCATGAGGCATTTGTATAAGCATCCATTTGTTTTCTTTATCTTTTTTTTTCAAGGAAGCATCAGAATAAAACTTTTATTATATTTTTATTTTTTATTATATTTTTCATAGTGTTACATGTATACATATCTTCCCATTGCCTCCCCCCTCCCAGGCATACCCCAACCCCCCAGTATCTTGTGTTCATTGGATATGCATGCATACAAGTCATTTGGTTGATCTCTTATCTACCCCACCTTTCCTTAATCTCCCTGTTATAATTTGATAGTCTGTTTGATGCTTTACTAACTCTATATCTATCCTTTTGGTCATCAGTTTATAATATTCTTTATTATCCACAAATTAGTGCGATCATGTGGTGTTTCTTCTTCATTTACTGGCTTATTTCACTAAGAATAAAGCTCTCCAGTTCCATCCACGTTGCTGCAAATGGAAAGGATTCCTTCTTTTTAATGGCAGCATAGAATTCCATTGTGTAGATGTACCATTGTTTTCTGATCCACTCATCTGCTGACGGGCACCTAGGCTGTTTCCAAATTGTAGCTATTATAAATTGTGCTGCTATGAACATGTGGGTGCATAAATCCTTTCTGATTGGTGTTTCTATTTTCTTAGGATATATTCCTAAGAGTGTTTTTCTTAATTACAAATACCTACAGAGAGAATTTTCAATTTAATTTCTGTCTGTATAATTAGCGATTGATCATTTTAACCTTTACAAATTTGTATGTGTTCTTATGGCCATGGCTATTTTTATTTCTTATAGGCACATACTTCAAAAAAAATAATAAATAATGTAATGTTTAAAAATAAGCCTGTTGACCTAAACTCATAAACAGATCTGACCTGAAGTTTATATATAAGGCTGACCTCAAAATAATTCTGAGTCTGACATGGTTCTATCTTTGTGTCTTGCTCCATTGTTTAAACTAGTCCTTTTGAAGACTGTATGGTATTGCTAGTTTCTATCTACTCAAAAGTAAATAGTCTTTGGTGTCCCAGGCATATGACAGTAATGGGAGACTACAGAATGAACAAAATAACTAGCCATAGTTATTACCAGCATCTATTAGAATAATCACATGTGCAGTGTTGTTAATATATAATAATGAGTGTTATAATGAGGTATCACACAGCTCTCTGATACATTAGAGAAGGAACAGATAATTATGATCATGAGTCAAGGTAGGCTAGCATGTGAAAGTTGTATTTTATATAAATCATAACAGATGAGTCAGGTGGAAAAGTGTATTCCAGAATGAAAGAATGGCAATCATAACAGAATAATAATATTAGCCAAATTTGTTCATTATTTATTTCATACCAGTCAGTCAGCAAATATTATTTGAATGACTTCCAGCCCCTAAGTTACAAGTTACACACTGGTCTATTTAACTCTTACAATAACCCTGGGGGGAAAGTTTTAGCTCTATGGACAGAAGATAGAAGTCTAGGGAGGTTAAGTCACCCATCCAATCTCTCACAGCAAGTGGCAGAGAGAACCATAATTCAGACCAAAGCTACCAATTCTAGAGCCTGAATTCTAATAAATTCTAGGGTGCTGCAGAATAATACTGATATATAGAACAAATGGGAATGCATAAAGGGGGAAAATGAGTGTGGGGAAAAAGTCTGGAGTCACATTGGAAAGGAATCTGCCATGTTTCAAAGACCACATAAGTATTAGCTTATGAAAGAATCAAAGTAAGTGATAATAACATGAATAATGAACCACAGGTGAGGTGGATAGGTAGGAAGAGAACTGAAATCTGGGAACAAAAGTCTCAGTTTCATCCATAGCCAGCACAGTTCATGGTGTCTCTGCCAGGCTAGTAATTATGGGCATAAAGATAACCACGAGGACAAGCTGAATCATTCCCCCATTAGGAAGCGAGCTACAAAGCAAATGGCCTGACAGAGAGGCAAAGGTATTGATTGACCATTTAGTGCAAATGATGGAACACTGATAAATAACTGCAGCTGTCAGGAAGCAGTAATTGTTTGGTTTCCATATAGATTTCTCCTCCTCATTTTCATTTGCTCTAATGTTCAAAGCTTTGTTTGATGGCAATTTAATGCTTCCTTTTCTCATTCTATTATTAATTATTTGAGTATTTTATACTGTATCCTTTTGTATACTTGCCATTCCATGTTTTCCCTCTTGCATTGCTAATGTTATATTTGTGATTTTCCAAGTCAGAGATTTCTTACAAGTTTTAGTTTAGAAAACCAAAAGAAGTACTTCAGAGATGCCAGTAAATCTCAAGGTGAAGGTTATCAACGGCATTGCATCTCTGGCAGCAACTTCGAAGGGAGGGTTACAGGTCAGCTTGAAGAAATCAACATTGAGGGAATGTGTCTATCTTTAAAAAAGTAACTGAACCAATATAAAAAAATAAAGGCAGAAAAAAATACTTTAAAACCATCTAAAAATGCATGATTATAAGGTTGTAGTGAATACTTTTGAATTAAGAGGTAGAAAAGAGTAAAATATAAAAGGTAGACCCTAAAAAATCAAGTCTGGTGTAAAATGAGGGTGGGGGGGGGCAGGGAGCATGTAATTTATAAGCAAATTTGACCAAGGTGTATTGTAGATATTAGGGTATTTATTTTATCTTAAGTTTAAAAAAATCAGAAAACAAAAGACTGGCCAGAATTTTCGGAGTGGGAGAAACTTTTTAAAGAAAATAAACTAGCACATATGTAGGCAGGTTATCAGGTATTAATATTCTTTAAATGGTAATACTAGGTGTAAATCAATTTATCTCTCCCAAATCCAATTATTTTCACAGCTTCTTTATAGGGGGGAGGGGTAATATTCTTCAAAACTTAATTTGAAAATAGCCTAGGTGCCCATCAGCAGATGAGTGGATCAGAAAACTGTGGTACATCTACACAATGGAATTCTATGCTGCCATTAAAAAAAAAAAAAGGAATCCTTATGCTAAGTGAAATAAGCCAGTCAATGAAGGAGAAACAGCACATGATATCACTCATTTGTGGATAATAAAGAACATTATAAACTGATGAACAAAAGGGTAGATACAGAGGCAGTAAAGCATCAAACAGACTGTCAAATTACAGCAGGAAGATTAAGAGGTAGGGTAGATAAGAGATCAACCAAAGGACTTTTATGCATGCATATAAGCATAACCAATGAACACAAGACACTGGAGGGTTGGGGTATGCCTGGGAAGGGGTGGGGGGCAATGGGAAGATATGTATGCATGTTACACAATAAAAAAAATAAAAAAAAACTTAATTCTAATACTCCAAATTATTATTTTCCTCCTCTGTACTTTGACATCAATTAATTTTACCTGTTTTTCATTTTCTGCTATATATAATTCTGTCAATCTGTATAGATAAAGAGATAGAGAGATAAATAGATTGTATATACAATCCTTTTAAGAGGAGAATAACTCTCATGGAGTTGTACTGGCACCCTCTCTGTCCTCCCCAGGACCTGAGCCAGGAGGTGACAGAGAGATTAAGTGAAGGATAAAACCCAGGGAGACATATGGAAAAAGGAACTTTTGCTCAGATACAGTGCTTTGTAATTGGCCAGTGGGAGAGCTTTTAACTTGGCAGATGGTTCCCAATTCCAAGAGTAGGTATATATGGATATATACAGAGTTAGGAGTTCTAGCCCCTTGTCCTGAAATATCATATAGTCTTCAGATATGGTTTTGAGAGGTTTCAAATGGTGTCTAAGCTAGCAATTACCCTGATGAGGCATGGAAGCCACTGAAATGACCACTGTCACAAGAGACAAAACCTGTAAAGTGTAAATTATATGTAAAAGGACAAATAAGTTAAGTTAGTAGATATACAAAAGACAGCTTTAGTGAAGGGGAAGAGATGTCCCCAAATAATGCCTTATGGTGTCCTCCAAGGTAATGACTTTGCCTAATACTGCCAATCCTTTCTCTGCTATTTAATTAAATAATACTTTAGAAAACACTAAAAGAAAAAAAAAATCAAAAAGAAAAGGAAAGAACTACATGGAAGAGACAGTGGTTGCTTTACCGATGATAAGACCTCTGTGTATATGAAAGATATGGCTCTGATGGCAAATTTCAAACCTCATGTAAAATCTATGTCAATGGAGTGAAGGGATGAGGAATATGGAGACAGCCAGGCCTTCTTGTCCTACACAGCTTTTTGTATACCTCATTTGACCCATTTCTAAGATCAGTGTCCCTCTCATCCCCACAGTAAGCTTTCAGTTCTTTGAAATTAATGCTGAACCCTACTACCATGTGTCTTCCTATTTCCTAGAACTGACTAGTGATTGTTAGTATTTGTATTTGTGTCCTGGTCCTATATCTAATAGCTCCCAGTCTTGAATAAAATTCATAATGTTCCCCCACTTTCATTCATCGGCTAATCCTCCAATATGGCATCCGCATGGGCACCACCCTTCCGGCCTTGGCCTCCGGTCAGTTTCTTTCTGCCTTTGTAATGTCTCTTGGTCAATGTACAGCTCTCAGATACTTGTGGTTTACCTCTTGGTCTTGTCAGGCTAACTCCTAGTGCCTCTGCTACAAAACATTGTCCTTTTCATTAAAGCTTTGTTCTCAGATCCAACTTATGTTTTTGCAAACTGTCAAATGTAAGTTCCTGGAACCCGAGCAGAGCCTAGACACTCAAAACCTGCTATTCCATCTGGCTCTTGGTGTTCTGTGTTTCTCTCAAGATCTACCACATACCCAAACTTCCTCTTTCTCAGTTCTAGCCTGCTTTATTCTACACCATCCAATTTGTCGTCTTAATCAGTGAAGGCTGCAACCAAAGGTGAAGATTTAGAGCATTACCACGAATTGGATTTATGCTGTGCTTCTGAATGATCATTTCTGCTTACGCCTCTCTGTTATTTAGCCTAATGATTCCCTGGACTCTTCCAACCCTGATTTTCTTCCTCATTGAGCAATACTCTAGTTATGCACAGGCATGATTGACAGCAATGTTGACTTGTACTTCTGAATCCGGGCACAAACTTAAACCACTCTTGTGAGTGAGCTCCCCTCCACTTTAGGTTTCTCCCTTATTAACACCAGTAGTTAGCATGAATCTATAAACCTGCATCGATTTTCATGAAAAGGATCCACGGTTGTGGGTATGCTGAAATGAACGAGTTCATAAATTCCTGCTTCTGTCACCTGCTTGTTAAAGACTTTTAGCAAGTCCTTATGAACACTGAGTCACAGTTACCTTGTTTCTTAAAAATATGGGAATTAAAACTATGCTTTCGTTTGAACACCCTGAGTCTATAATATAAAAAATAAGTATTTGATCCACATAACATAACCTTCTAGTTGTCTTTACAGATGAAATCACACTTTAGTTACCCATATAAATGATGGTTATAGACATGATTTACTTTATCTGCACATACATAGAAAAGAATCCCCCAAAGTCACTTAAAAGATCATATTTAATTCACTCATGACTTGAAATCTTCATGCCTCTGAAATTTAATTTATTTCTCAAACATGCATAAATAAACTAAGGCATCTGAATTTAGGAATAAATTTATTTTGGGGGTAGCATAAAACTGCCATTTTAATATAATGTAATTTCTAGAAATATCACTCTGTTTCAGGCTGAAAAAAACTAATTTATATGTAGTAATTAGAGTAACCATTTTAAAACTTTCGTTAAAGCACTTAAGCTTCAGCAAAAGAGTGTCCCAAAAGGAACAAAATAAAACTGATGCCAAAAAAAATGCTAAAATGTGGTGCCTTTTTAATTCTGTTGATATTTACATGTACTAAGTCATTTATTCAATACAAAATCCAGGTGAGGCATTTGTAATAGGAACATATCTGAAGTCACAAGAATAACCTACCACTTTTTAGCTTGGGGGGGAAACACAGGTGTATAAATTCTATTAATACAAGGTATAAAGTAATACATTTCTTGGTAAAGAGATAGGCTATAAGTGTCCATTGTGTTTTTTTCTATGCCATTTTTATAGAGTTTTATTTTTCCCCAGTTCTTTCACTAAACTTAACTGCCACTTCTCAGGCCTCAGGTGTGAATACAGTAGCTTTATTTTTGGCTTACAAGCCCATTACTTATGTAACAGATATAACCAGGTGCAATAAATCATAGTCCCTGATGGATGCATAATCAAAAACATATCTCTGTATTACCTGCTCCTTATGAGAAATGGCAAGAAAAGTGCCATGCCTACCTTTCATACTTCTCCATCAATTATCACGAATCAAGTAGCCCATGGACATAGGCAATGGGATGGTAAAGATCTGGGGGTGGGGATGGGTAGGGGCTGTGAGGAGGATGGTAAAAGTGGGAGAATATGAGACATCTGTAACACTATCAACCATAAAATATATACACATATATATTAAAAACAAGTTGTAGATTGTGGCTGTGCCTGAAGAATTAGCCCTTGAAAGATTAAGAGTACACATTATTATTTTAATTATGAAACAAATGGATGGCACCTAAAATTTTCTCTTATAGACAGATTACACTAATTGAATATGGGCCATAAAAGCAGGCTTAATAAGGAATAAGAACTAGATAAAGTAAAACTTGATTATTTCAAAGCTTGCTTTAAATTTAAAATTTGAGGACCAGGGAACTTGCAGAGATGTAGAGATGGCATTGGATTTGAAGCCTGAGGCAGGGCTATGAGGTGGCCAAGAATAGATGTGGAAGTTTGTATTAATATTCTGGTAACTGCCCTAACCGGTTTGGCTCAGTGGATAGAGCATCAGCTAAGGACTGAAAGGTTCCAGGTTCAATTTCAGTCAATGGCATGTACCTTGGTTGCAGGCACATCCCCAGTAGGGGGTGTGCAGGAGGCAGCTGATTGATATTTCACTCATTGATGTTTCTAATTCTCTATCCGTTTCCCTTCCTCTCTGTAAAAAAATCAATAAAATATATTTAAAAAGATCCCCTTAGACTCTCCATGCATTCAGTGACTGTAGGTCCCAGTCTCCAGAAATAATTTTGATAGGGAAAGTCTCAATGGCCACCAAGAAGGTCATGGAATGTCACTAGATTGTACAAAATCATTATTGAATTTTTATATAGAATCATAATTGTCTGTTTTATAAGGCTGGCTTCCTTTCAGAGAAACGATATATTGAGTGAGGCAACCCAAAGCTCCACTATTGAATTTTTGCAGCCTATACTTTAAGACAATAGAATCCAGTCTATTTTAATCTCAAGCATCCTGAATTTGCACATTCAATGGTTTCTCAATTAAATTAGAGTAAGTTATTAACTTATTAGCATGACATGCAAGAGCCTATAAGATTATGAACCCTAATTGTCTCCTAAATCTCAACTTGCATCACAGTCCTCTTTACTTATTCCTTTCCAGTTGTCTGAAGCTCTTTTGAGACTCTGGATGTCGGAAACCAAATATTGTTCTCACTAAATGGATGTAAATAGGAAGCCAGAAGGCTGGTCAACCTTAATTGCTCTGAAAGGTCAGAGCTAATTACTCACTGTTTAGTTGAAACATTATTGGTTGAAGCAACCTCTATCTGTTTGTTTCATGTTAATTTCTGTTTTTGTTATTTCCTGCCTAAAGGCTAGGGGTGTGTCCCAAAGCCTTAATAAAAGGGAGAAAAAGCCAGAGCAAGTGGCAGTCCTTTCCACTAGAGGAAGGCTCCCGCCTGGCCCCCCAATATCGCCAAATTAATGTTTTCTAGTCTCTCATTTCATTTGCGTGCGGCCTCCCTGAACCGGGAACCGGGAACCACGCGGGATGTGGAAAGAGGTTCCCACACTAGGACTTCTGTCTTTTTGGAATTTCTGGAATTGATCTTCTATAACAAATCATTTAGATCAACCCCACTCATCCTCCAGATTTCATCAATTTCCAGACAGATCTTCCTGGCCATTCAGGCTGAGAAAACTGAAAAGGCCTCATTCTTTTCCTCATAGCACTTACTTATCACAATTTATAATTTATATTTATCTAATTGGTTAATCCCTGCCTTCACCTATCAATGTGGTGGGGGAAGGATCCATTTCTGTTTAGTTCACTAATGCATAACCAGAACCCAAAAGAGTACAAGTGTCATGGTGATACAAGGCAGTCTACTTGATTTCTAGTCCACTACTCCACTGGTTCTCAGCTGGGAGAGTTTTCTCCTCATGAAAAATTTTGGTGGTTACAACTGGTAGAAATGTTACTGGCATTTGGGCAAAGGATGTTGCTCACCATTCAGAATTAATTGGGTCCAAATGTCCATAGTGTTTCGCTGCCCCACTCACATTGTTTACAATAGTTGATGTAATAAGACAGAGGTCAACATCTCACTCTAAAAGCTTTTTAGGCAAATGCTATTATTGAGACATTAGCACAAGAAAATGAGCATTTTCAAATCATGACATAACCTAATCAAGGATTCTTCCCAGAAATAATCAAAACCTTACAGTAGAGAGGCTCTTCTCTTAACTTGGAGAAACTTATCAGACCCTTGTGTGAAAGATGGTAAGCACGTTATAGAGTCTGACCACCTTAGTAGAAAGAAGTGATCTTTTATAGAAAACTTGTCAGGAAAGAAGATGTTGGTAACATATCCCTCTCCATTCTGAGAGCTAAGGCATATGCTTGCATTTTGATTATCTTATAGGACTACATACTCAACAAAAGATATCAAAATTAGGTTCAAGAAAATCTTTATCCTAATATTATAATTAAGAATCAGACTCAGTTTTTGCATTGTCAATTACTAAAATTTCCCTGACTGCCCTTGGCTGTTTTGAAGCCAACCTGACATAGGTTGGATATGAGGAACATTTGACATCAGTTTACCTTACATTAGTCTACTATCTTATTTGGCAAATATACAATCCAGATTAAGTTTAGGTATATTTTTTAAGAATCTTGTAGCAATATGGGCTTAGAACCATCCCATTAACTATGCTCCATACTGACTTTGAATAAGTCACATGTTTTATCCCATATCACATTCTTCATCTATCAATGATTTCTAAGGTTACCTATAATTTCATAATCCTATATAATGCATTAGCATCTGAATTTATCAATTTTGGCTCCAGTTCATATTATTGAAAATTTATTTTGTATTTTTCCTTCCCCATATGTCAACACTAGAATGTAATATAATGAAATTTCTCAGACTGGGAAGTGATACTAAACTAATGTTGCATGTGGCACACTGGAGACCATTGGCATAATCAAGCAATATTTACAGTGAGTGGAAATGACATATTTTAAAATTGACCATGTGTGTCAATGTAAAAATAATCTATCTCCATGTTTTCTGTGTATAAAATGTATCTAACATAAAATGTTTTTGACATTATGTTTCCTACTCTTTAGAATTGAAAGTTTTTCTATCAATCAATTTATTCAAAGGCAATTTTGAAATAATCTAACAATCAAAATTGAATGGATATATTCCTTATAGTATTCTCTCACATAAAATATCTGAAGATGACATGAATGGAGAGAAATCACATATGGAGGGAGTTTATCAGAGAAGAGCTCAAAAGTGAGACTTGGAGCAAAGAAAGAAGAGAAAGATTGAAAAACAAAAGGAACAAGTTTAGAAATAAATTAAATGTAAGAAAGAAAATTAAAGATGAGTTTAGAGCCTAAGTAAGACCATAAAAGGTTCTTCTTCCCCTGTTTTGTTGGACCTTAAGGATGATAGACTTACTAGCTCTCAACAATATCCTACACACTTAGATTTCTGCCTCAATCAAATAGCACTCATGTGATCAGGTTACTAGTCTTGGCTAGCCCTCCTGGAGTTCTTTCCACAAAATAATGGCTGTCACCTCTATGCCTGTATTTCATCATGTTGAGGCTACATGGCTTACATCAGTTTAGAATATTGATTTTTCTGTAGAACTGAAAATAATATTATAATTGTGGCACCAGTTAATTGACTAAATGTTAGTTCACAATAGGTCCAGAATGTCTTACAAGATACATCTGCTGATTCTGCATCCTTCCCTGTAATTATGATGATTTCCAAACTTATTGAATGGATAACTTCCTTTGTGAGGGAGAAAAAAATCTTTATTTTTAAAGATCCCTTGAGGATTTGTATGACATAAAAACTGAAACTATCAATAGCCATGTAAGATCAAGGACAAGGTTTTCCTTATGTATCTTAAGCAATACTATGCAATACATATATTTTATGGATGTGAATAAATTCATCTTAACATTATAATATTCAGAATTTATACATAACTAGAGGCCCAGTGCACAAAATTAATGCACTCGGGTGGGTCCCTCAGCCCAGCCTGTGTCCTCTCGCAGTCCAGGAGTTGTCAGTGGATGTCCATTTGATGGCTTAGGCCTGCTCCCCACGGGAAAGGGTCCTGCCACCACTGTTGCACTTGCCAGCATCGAACCCACCTCAGGGCTTCTGGCTGAGTGGCGTTCTCCCTATGGGAGTGCACTGACCACCAGGGGGAAGCTCCTGCATGGATCATCTACCCCTTGGTGTTCAGTGCGTCTCATAGAGAATGGTTGTTCCACTGTTTGGTCAATTTGCATATTAGCCTTTTATTATATAGACTGCTTAGCACCTTAAAGATTGTTAAAAACAAATATCTGAAAATTAAAATGGGAGCCACACATAATTAATTTTTGTAAAAACACAAATGCAGCAATTCTGTCACTATGAATACTCATTCAGAAAAGGAAGATTCTGGGTAAACAGGCTTCCAGATAACTGAAGCTTAAAAATGTATATCTACACAGTCCAATGAAGTATCTTAAACACAAATGACCATTTTAATCACGATTTAAGATAAATGAAAATTAAATAATTTAAAAAATCAGGCCCTCAGTCACACTAGTCACATTGCTAGTACTCAATACTGTGGTAACTGTGTCAGATAATGTAAATATATAAAACAATTCCACTATCACTGAAAATTCTACTGGGATGATCTAATTTTGAGCAGGTAAAATTCTTTCTCAATAGAATTCTTTCTAAACAATTTTTCAATCCCTTGCCCTTTTAATGAAATCAGAGTAATTGATTTTCCTACTCTTTACTCATCTATTTTTATACAGTGCTTCAGAAATAACACACAAAGATCTAGTATTAATTACATAGTGACTTGACGTGTTTCTCTAGAACTCATCTTCAAGAGAAAATACTCAATAACATTTAGAATTGTTGTTCTTTTTTATTCCACAATGAGGAAGAAAAAGATGTACCTTTATATGTTTTAAAAGAAAGTGCAACTTAGCTATATATCTTAATAATTAAATATATAATAAAAAGCAAATCTTCCTCAAAATGATTATTTTACTCTCCAGTGGAGCTCATCTCTCATCCTTCCTCTTCTTATAACTGCTTTTTTTTTTACAAGAAATTCAATGCAAATGCTGCTTTTAATCATCCATTTTCAGATGAATCAAAATATGTTGTCCATTCAAGTTCAAGTTCATTGCATTGCTTATTGATTGAATATGAAAAACTATCTCTTACATGTTGTAAGATTTTGTGGAAAGGATATTTGAGGGATGACTTACTTCAAAACCTACAAATTCCTCAATATTAAAATATAATGTATTAGCAAGTATAATACCAGCATATATCTCATACTACCAATTCTACTTCTGAAATAATTCTATATGTATGCAATTTGTAAAAAAAAGCACATCAAATGGTATAATTTGTATCTGAGTGAGTGCTAAATTCAAATATTTATGACATCTCCTCTATAAAATATTAAACTCTAAAAGAACACACCTAACTATAAATTATTAAAATGATTAAAAGTTAGGTTAAACCATTAAAATAATGTGAAGGACAGAAGAAAATTTCTTAAAATCACACTCAAACATCGTAGTTAGCTTCCTACTATATAAAAGTAACAGGATATAGAAAGATAACAGGATATCATTAAATTATGAAGGAAGCTATGATGTTTGGGTGTGATTTTAAGACAGATTTGTTATGTAGTTGTTGCCAATTTATGTTTTGTATTTTAAAAGAGGAAACTAGTTCTGTTCAGCATGTAAAGAACTTGAAAGTCATTACTCCAGGAACTCTACAGTTTACATGGAAAAGCCTCAGTTCCAGAATAGCCTATACAATACTGGAAGACAAAGTCAGAGGACCCATAGTACTCACTTGCAAGACTTACTACAAAGCTACAGTGATCCAGAGAGTGTGATACTGGTGAAATAAAACAGACACATGTATCAATGGAACAGAATAGAGAGCCCAGATATAGATTCACACACACATATTCAACTGTTCATGACAAAGAAGTAAAGGCAAGTGAAGAAAACGATGATAGCCCTTCAGCAAACAATGCTGGAACAAGTAGAGATCCACAAGCAAAAGGAAAAATCTAGATATAGACTTAACACTTTCCACAAAATGAAATTATTTTTTATGGATCATCCCAATTATTTTCACAGAATAAGCATTTTCAACATTCCTTGAAAACAGCAACTCTCTTCCTCAGCTCTTGGAGGGTTCTGAGCTTTCATCCCTTGCTTCCTTTACATCATCACTTACCTCCCTAATTTTCTAATTATTTTCTTAAAGTGTCTGACTTCCCTCTCAACACAAAATATTATTTTCAGCTTTATAAAGCCAGGGTGCCAATATGTAAAGTCTAAGTCTAATCATTATTCTATTCTGCATTATTAAACTTAATAATAACACTCCTTTTCAATTAAAATGTACTTCATTGCTCAGGATTTCATTTGATATTGATAATAATGACCTCAAATATTATCATTTGATGAATGAGTAGAGCAGACTTGTCTAAAGTCAATACAAAATGGGAACTAAACCCATTATTTTCAACACCTTTCCTTATTCTAAGGATACTGGAGCCTAGGATAGTTTAGTAATAATTTATACCACAATTATTTCCAATAAAAAGGAATTATAAGCAATGAGGAAATTAGAAGAGAATAGTCAAGCAGATATATAGAAAAAGAGAAACTAATGGAGTTACAGAAATTTGATTAAATAAATTATTTAATTCTGCTTACAGATATTTTCCCCAATAATGCCAAAAAGAGACAACTAATTCAAAGTATCGCTATAAGAAAATTTCAGATTTTAAAGGGAAACATACTCAATTCCAAGCATAAATTTCTGAAGGCATATATCTCTTACACTCAACTGATTAACATCAATTAAACACTGAGTGCCTAATACACTCAGTGTAATGCGTCTTGCATGTGATGTAATTCTTTTGATCATATCATGAAGCAGGTATTGTCTAATTTTCGATAAAAAGTTTGAGTTTCAGAGACGTTAAATGATTTTTCAAGATCACACAAGTCAATAATATGACCAGAATCACTTTCCTGATTTCAAGCCCACCACAGCTCTTTTACTGCATATCGGAGCACAGTGTAAAGAATATAGATGAGTACTAGTATAATAGATGGTGTGCCTGATGTCAGTTTGACACCATGGGGATGGGTTCACTGGAAAAATTACATTTTGGTTGGTTTTGTGATAGGACAAGCATCAAGATTATTAATATTCCCATTAACGATCATAATAGCCATTACTTCCTAAATGGCTATCCCATGACTTGCACTCTATTAAGTGGTTTTAAGCTCCTATCACAGATCTCCCCTGCAACTTTTCAATGAAAGCATAAAATCCCCATTTTGCCTATCAGGAAACTGATCCTTAGAGTGAAAAGGTGACCTATCCAAGGTCAGACAACTAAGTATTTGAACCGTTGTTTGTTACACTTGAATCCAAACTCTTTTTGACATATTTTAGATTTGTTTAACGACTTTCAAAACAGCAATAGTCCTGCTTTCTACGTTCCTTTTTGAAAAGAGGTGAAAATTGCTTGCGCAATTAAATATGTCCCCAGTGATTGAACTGTGTGCCCCATTGCAGGCTCTGTCTGAAAGCACATACAATTTGCAAACACTGATTAGATGAATAGGTAATTTCCAGTTTGCATAAGAAAGTCAGTTTTTGAGAAGTAGGCCTTTACTGGCATAAGTTTTGAAGGTTTTCTGTAGGAAAAAAATGTCAATTCAAATATAACATGAAGCTGCATTTTCTAAATGCATTTTAAATGCTTGCAACCGTGACAGGCCACTATGTAAATGTTTATCTTATGAAAGCATAAACTCTGACAGAAAAGTATTTCTACAACAGGGAGTGGAGAAGACTAGATAAGCCTGCTGACAAGACAGTAACTAGAGATGAAAAACATAATGTGCCCATTATCTCCAGGAACCTGAAAAACACATTCCTTATTTTCTGGTTACATTGTCATCTCTGACTAGTATTAGACATTTTGAAGTCAGGGATTTCAGAAGTATCCCTGAACATCCTTAGATGTCTCAGCAGATTGGAAATGGGCTTTGGGACCTTAAACTTCTAGTTCACTAGTTTGAATCCAACCCAAGTTATTACCATTTAAACATCACTGAATTTTTCAAAGCAGTCACTGAAAACAAATTTGCCCATTTCATACATCTCTGAAAACTGTTGAATGTACACATCAAACTCTTTTATTCATGTCATCTTAACCACTGCATGGTACACAGACCTGGGATGAGAGAAGTGAGTGGTGTGTTGTGTGTGTGTGTGTGTGTATGTGTGTGTATGCATGTGTGTGTGTGAAGGGGTTGGAGATGGTAATGTGATGGGTAGCAGTAGAACTTACTGAACTGACTCTAATATTCAAGAAATAACTATTGGAAATGTACAAACCATCCTCTTAGCCCTTCTTATTGAAGAAAAAAAAAACTGATGTTTTTCTTAATATATAAACTCTTCAGGAAAAGAAACAAACCCAAATTACAATTTTTACATTTATTATTATTTCTCAGTATTTTCTTTTAAAAGATGATTACCCAAGAGAAATCTTAAGAATGTTGAGAAATTTGCTTTGTTAAAGCATTTGTTATTTGCATGTAATTGAAAAGCTCTATGTATGCATATGAATAGGCATCATATATCTTATAGGCATTAATTTGAAGTAAGGTTTCCAGATATATTAAAGTGAGAAACGCACACATTGTGTATTTTCCAAAATTACAGCATAATAACAGGATGGTGAATTTGTGAGTAATCATTCATTGGGAACTGTTCCAAGTGACAGTTTTTTAAATTCTTAAAACTATTATTCTACATGTTTTAGAAGGAGGATTAATGAAAGGAAATATTTGTTTCACAAACTTAATTAGAAACGTAAAAAGGCTTTAAAAAGGCACCTTTTATGATGTATTACCCATTTCTTGGTAAATATACATAGGGGGATAAGAAAACATTAACTTGTTTTTATAAAATTGTCAGTTTCAATTACGCAACTTTTGGCAAATAAACAATCACCTTTTCCTTGATAAGTGGAAATTCTAGTTTTAATAAGCATCAAGAAACTTGCTAATGAGGGCATTAAAAAGCCTGCAAACATTTTCAATTATACAAAACATTGACTTAAATATCTAGTAATTATTACATCAATAATTTAGAGCAATTCATTCCATTATTATTTTATTATTTACTAGAGGCCTGGTACACGGATTCACGCACTGGTGGGGTCCCTTGGCCTGGCCTGTGGGGAGTAGGCTGAACCCAGAAGTCTGATATCCCCCAAGAGGTCCTGGATTGCTAGATGGTGCATATAATACTTTTGGTTAATCCCTTCCTGTCCTCCACAGTCCCCTCTTTCCTCTGAGATTCATCAGTCTGTTTCATGTTTCCATGCCTGTGGTTTCTGTCCCTGCATTGATTGTCTGCCTCCTGGTGGTCAGTGTGCATCATAGCTACAGGCCAGTCAGCCAGTAGCTTAGGCTTTTATACACACACACACACACACACACACACACACACACACACACATATACAGTGGTACCTCGAGATACGAGTTTAATTTGTTCACTAACCTTGCTCATATATCAAGTTGCTCATATCTCAAAGCAAATTTCCCCATTGAAATCAATTGAAATGCCGTTAATCCGGTCCAGCCCCCAAAATGCCACCCAAGTTGTTCTTGTTACATGATTTTGAACAAGAAAAATGTATTTATAAATGACAAATATTGTATAAAAACATAATAAAAGATAATGTAAATGAATAAACTGGTTTTATAAAGTGTATTTACCTACTCATTTGCTACTGGTCTTTGCATTTTTGGCCGATTTCAAAAAAACGTGTCCAACGAGGTTTGCCTCTTCCTCACTTTCAGAATGTTTCTGAAATGGGTGAGGCAAGTTTCATTGAACATCTCTGATGCACGACCAGTAGCAACTTTTTTGGGGTGTTTCTTTTCCAAGAAGTGTGACACCCTCTCCCACATTCCTAAGATCTCCTTTATCTCACTTGTAGAGATCTCCACCTCTGGCTCTTCCTCGAAACCAATTTCTTGGAGAACCTCCACATGTTGCTGATACTGCAACTCTTGCAACTCCTCCGTGGTGAGTTCCAGAGAGTGCTCCTCGACAAACTCATTCACGTCTCTCTCATCCACCTCCAGTACCATGGATTTTCCAAGAGACACTATCTCCTCCTTCACTGGCACCTCAGGTTCGAATCTTTTGAAGGTCTTTCGGCTACGGCCTCAGGCCACAGCTTCTTCCATGCAGAGGTCAAAGTCCTTGTTGTAATACCCAGCCAGGCTTGATCAATAATTCTGAGGCATATCAGGATGTTAAAGTGGTTTTTCCAGAACTCTCAAAGGATGAGGTTTGTGTTCTCCATCACCTCAAAGCAGCGCCGGAACAGGTGCTTGATGGATACCTTTTTAAAATTAGAAATCACCTCCTAATCCATGGGCTGCAGGATAGGAGTAGTGTTGGGAGGTAGGTAGACAACCTTTATAAACTTGAACTCTTTGAGGACTTCATCTACAAGATTCGGTGGGTGAGCAGGAGCATTTTCAAGGATGAGAAGGGCTTGCATGGTTAGGTTGTTTTCCTGTAGATATTTCTTAACAGAAGGGCCGAAAACCAGGTTTACCCACTCCCCAAAGAATTGTCTGGTGACCCATGCCTTCGGGTTTGCCCTCCACATAACTTGCAGTTTATCTTTTAAAATCTTATGTGACTTAAAGACTCTGGGGTTTTCTGAATGGTATATGAGCAGAGGCTTGATCTTGCAGTCGCCACTCGCATTGGTGCACAGTGCTAGAGTTAGCCTATCCTTCATGGGTTTGTGGCCTGGCATCGCCTCCTCCTCTGCCATTATATAAGTCCTATTCGGCATCTTCTTCCAGAAAAGCCCTGTCTCCTCACAGTTGAAGACTTGCTGGGGGATATATCCTTTGGCTTCTATCAGTTCGGAAAAAGTTTTGAGTTAATTCTCAGCTGCCTTCACATCCGAACTTGCTGCCTCACCATCCCTGACGATGGAGTGAATGCCAGACCTTTTCCTGAAGTTATCAAACCAGCCTCTACTGGCTTTAAATGAGTCTTCCGATGCTTCGTCCTTGGAAGTGTGCATGGTCTGCTCCAGCAAATCATCGTAAATTGCTCACGCCTTCTCGCATATGATGCCTGTGTTAATGTATCTCCCTTAAGCTGCTTCTCCATCACTCACACCATCAGTAGATTCTCCATCTTTTCATGGAGAGAGCTATGGTGCTTAGAAATTATTGTAACGCCCCTAGCTGGCATTATACCCTTTATTGACTCCTTCTGTTTAAGCACAGTGCATATCGTTGAAGTACCAAGCCCGTATTGCCTCGCCAAGTCAGCCACTCGCACACCTTGCTCATATTTTTCTATGATTTTACGCTTTAATTCAATAGCCATCACCCTCTTCTGAGCACTGACCTTTCCACTGGTTTTCTAGGATCCATGGCTATAAAAAGAAATGATAAAGTATGTAAATGCACAAAAGGTGCTCCCACAATGAGGTAAAGCAGCACACTGACTGAGGCGTGGGAAACTATGAGACGCTCAAGTCAAGGTAAACTGGTGGGTCGTGTGTAGCCAGCTGATCCACGCGATTACTCCTATCTCAAATGTTGCTCATATTTTAAAGCAAAAAATTGTTCGCTCAACGGCTCGTATCTAAAAAATCTCGTATGTTAGGGCACTCATATCTCGAGGTACCATTGTAGATAGATTATTAGGTTTTGAAATAATATTGACAGCATTATGATCTCCATTTTGTTTGTTTTCTTTTGTTTTTAATGTATTTTTTATTGATTTCAGAAAGAAAGGGAGAGGGAGAGAGATATAGAAACACCAACGATAAGAAAAATCATCGATTAGCTGCTGTCTGCATGACCCCTACTGGGGATTGAGCCCACAATCCAGGCATGTGCCCTTGACCTAAATTGAACCTGGGGCCTCTCATTCCACAGGCCAATGCTCTATTCACTGAACCAAATCAGTTAGAGCTGATCTTCATTTTGAAAATGAGGAGGCTGATGCTTAGAATAACCAGATGACCTATTGAAGGTCAGACAACTAAATATTTGAACTGTGGTTTTGAATTAATAGCCATATGGCAAAAAAGACATAGATGTTATAACTAAACTGGGCTTAGCCACAGGCATTCTGAGACTCCAGCTGGCCAGAATAGAGCAGCTCCCAGACCCCTTCTCTGTATGAACTGTATTATAGATGCTCACTGAACCAATAACTACGGCCTGACTTTGAAAGAAGTGACGTGTTTGGTAACTGATCTTGATGAGTATCTGTGCAGTGATGGAGCAGTGATGTTTGTACTTTCTTCAATTACAGTTCAAATGCTATAGACTGAAACATGAAGCCAGTTGTTGGGAGACTGGCATTATTTAAATAGATCATAGTAAATTAAAGTCTTTCAGATAGGAATGATGTCAATGAAAGTCTTTCTGCCATTATTTGAAATGGAACCCTCACCAAATTTAGAAATATCTCCTGTGTGATTATTTGCCAAAATATCTTCCTTGGGATTAAGAAATTAAAACAATATTTATATTAGCTAACTTAATTTTGATTAAAACATGTTTCTCTTCCCATAGGTATTCTGCCATGTGTGAAAATTTGATTCTTTAATAACAACTTATTTAGATATTCTTCTCAGTCTCTTTTATAAGAAAAAATAGATGCACAATATTTCTGCATGACAAACTGCAGGACATTCAAATAATAGACTCCAGAAAATAATTCAAAACATGAAATGCTTTTGATTCCTGGAAAAAGAACAAATATATTCTTCATTGTACCTCACAATTGCAGTTTTCTACTGATTGTTTTAATAATGGCACTATTGTTATATTTCATCAGACATATGTGGCAGTCTGTATTGACTGTATGTTAGACTTTAAAATGAATTGTTCAAATCTTCAGAAAATAAAATAAATACAACAGATATAATTATAATGTAGTGACAGCTAAATGAAAGATTCTCAAGGACATTGGTGGCATACTGTTTAGATCTCAAGAAAGAAACATCTGAGAAAATTCCTTTTTCTCCAAAAAAAAAAAAAAATCCTTCTCTCCATCATTGTCTTGTTTCTCTTTAATTTGCATTGGGCTCCTACTCTTGATGATCTCATGGTCAGTTGTAAGATTTACATATTTAACACATACTTTGAATACAGTACAAATGCATAAAGAAATATATGACAGTTTACTGCTTTATAGCCCATATATCTCATTTGACTTTCAGAAGGCAAAATGGTTATTTGGATGACCAATAATAGATGAGAAGACTAAGATCTATAAAATAGAATGATTTGCTCAAGGTCACCGACTCATTAGGCCATGGGTAAAAGTAGATATTTAACTTTTGACTACAGCATATTTTCAGTATAAAACTACCTCTGTGGTTCTGATTATATCAGAATTTTAAAGTAAAATTTTAGAAAAAATGTTTTTGAAAATGTCAGCATTTAAAATTATTTTTATTTTTGAAGAATCATATACAAAATACAAACATAGAATGTTATAATAGCTTAATTTTGTAAATTATAATTGGCCTACCAATTTTATACATGTGTACTCAAGATATATAATAATTGTGATGGTTGGATGATGAAAAGTTATTTTTCCTTCCTAGGACAATTAGAATAATCATTAATAGTCTATTCATTTATACATCACCTTATGACACTATATCCCAATTGATTTGAGATAATAATTGTCACAGATTTCAAAGTAGCATTTTTAGAAAAAAAAATTGTAATTATTGCTGTAGCACTAATTAATACTATTAAAATAAATAGAATAGAAATTCACAATGCCTGGAGTAGTATTTTAAGTTAATGTCTTTCTTATAAATGAATCACTTTACTGCAGAGCTTGTGTAGTCTCTGAGACCATAGGATTCCATCTTCACTTTGGGTCAATAATAGCTTAGGGAGTCAACAGTGTCTGCTTGATGAACTCTTTATCTTTGGCCATTTTCAGACACAGAAAGTAAATTTCTGCATTACACCCTCCCCACCATAAAATGTAACCCTTAATTGATTATCCTGGGGAAAGATTGGTTAAGCCAGTATTAAAAAATAAACGCTTTGAACACAAACACACCTGAACACAACACATCTGTGCATGCATGCATACCTACATACATATACACACATCCATTGCTCTTTCTATAGAAAGCATCAGTGCTTGACTGCATTATAATTAAATGGATTTAATAAACCCTATAAACAATCAAATCTTGCAAAAGAAGGGAAGTTTATGCTCATTTCTGTCTTGCTCTTTACCCCTTTTTTGCTTTATATCTTATTGCAAAATATATTCCCAAAATTTTAAATGCAAATTTCCATTTTCATTACTTTTTAGGTACCTGAGACAGCAATCATCTGATACCTAGATTCTCAAAAATAAACCATAGTTAATCTATTTAGAAACAGAAAATGTAAAAATATCACACATATATCTCTGTAGTCTACATTCATATATTTGCATCATGCATATGAGTACCAGCAAACAACTTTTAAATCTAGTTGTTTCCCTCATTGCTATGATGATATGTGACAAAGAGGAGCAGGCTACTAAAAGGCATTGACAATAATCCTATCTAACATTTGCAATGCAATTACTATGACAAGGCAATTTTCACCTATTCTCTCATTTAAACCTCACAATGGCCCCATGAGGTTGGTATTATTATTATTGTTCTGTTCTGTATAATGGGAAATTGAAGCACAGAGAAATTATCATTTTAGTCAGGGTCACATATTTTAGTAAGTGTCTGAGCTAAGATTTTTATCTTAGGCAGTATAACCACCAGTCAACACTTATGGTTCTTTAACACTATTTTTTGATAGATTATATGGCTTTAGAGAACTAGACATCAAAAATACTGAGTTTTAGAAATATTCAACTGTTGAGAAGTGAGAAATTTCTCATTAAAATAATAAAACTATGATTAAATGATGTTAATAATTGTGATCTCTCAAGTAACTCGTGTACCTCTTTCAGAGAAAGGATGCTAGTTAGACTTATAAATTGATGTGCTTTATTGACAAAATATCCGCTTAGATTAATATAATCTACATGGTGTCACTTTTCTGTAGTACAGCCTTAGAACCACATGGCAGCAAGGACCTTAGCACCTCTGCTGCAATGCTGCAATAAACACTGGCTGAATTTACCCCAAAGCCTGGCTAGAAAAATTCATGACTATGTTCTTAAGTGATATCCAGAGCTGCATGTTTCATCATAAAAGTTCTAGAGAACCAAAGGAGTCAATGATATTTAATATTTTCACATCATATTTTAAGTACTGACTTGAGAAGCCAGTGCTTTGTTGTAATATGGCATCTAAAAAGTAATGTAATGGAAAGACATAAAGAATGAGGAGTCATGATAATCCCTTAAAACTTATGATCTTTTAATTTCCTTTTCTACTAACTCAGCAAATTGAAAATTGAGCAGCCCAGCCATATGAATAGAAGCTTTCAGATCAATTGAAGATGATTTAAAGTATTTATTATGCACAGCCAGTGTGGCTCAATAGTTGAGCATCAACCTATGAACCAGGAGGTCACACTTTGATTCCTGGTCAGGGCACATACCAGGGTTGTAGGCTCAATCCCCAGTACGGGGCGTGCAGGAGACAGCCAATCAAAGATTTCTCTCATCACTGATGTTTTTATCTCTCTCTCCTTCTTCTTTCCTCTCTGAAATAAAAAATTTATTAAAAATACTAACATATTATTATACTTGTGGTTAGTTTTTATCTTATATGAAGATGATAAATACTGTTCGCATATTTAAAAATTGTTTCTTGCACATTACTATCATATTGGTCTGATATTATGGTGAAGGAGATTATATTTTTAAATAAAATTTTCATAAGATCTAACTATTCTTATTAGGGTAGGTATCAATAATTATTTTTAATGGGAATCTTTAGAAGTCAATGAAAAGAAGCATTATAATGCATCTGGATGTAGGAGGATAGATTTACTATGATGTAATTCCTACACTTGGACTTGAAGATTACATGTATCTTCAGCCTTATAGAAGACCTACCTTTCCAATATAATGTAGATCCTATTAGAGCAAAATATTTGTCCATATTTTATCCCAGTGTCTAGCACATATTTAATACCTATTATATATTTGTGGATAACTTCAGAAGTAAAGTAAATATAGGGGAAGTTGGATTTTCATAAATATTCATGGAAACATGATCCACTTCCCACATGTAATACAGACTAACTACAACTATATTACAACTCTATCCATGATTTTAAAGGTAGTTTTAAATAATTTATTGATTACAATCTAACGGTCAATGTAACATTAGGCATTATTGAATATACTAGAAGCCCGATGCACAAAATTCGTACCGGGGCAGGGAGGGTGTCCTTCAACCCAGCCTGCTCCATCTCCAATCTGGGACTCCTTGAGGGATGTCCGACTGCCTGTTTAATGGACAGTCAAACACCCTCTCATAATCCAGGACTGCTGACTCCCAACTACTCATCTGCCTGCCTTCCTGATTGCCCCTAACTACTCCTGCCTACCAGCCTGATCACCCCCTAACTGCTCCCCTACCAGCCTGTTTGCCCGTAAATGCTCTCCTGTGGGCCTAGTCACCCCTAACTGCCCTCCTCTGCAGGCCTGGGTCCCCACCAACTGCCTTTCCTTGCAGGCCAGGTCACCCCTAACTTCTCTCCTCTGCCAGCCTGGTCACCCCTAACTGCCCTCCCCTGCAGGCTTGATCATCCCCAACTACCCTCATTTGTAGGCCTGGTCTCTGCCAATTGCCTTCCCCTGCTGGCCTTCTTGTGGTGGCCATCTTTTGTCCACATGGGGGCAGTCATCTTGTGTGTTAGTGATGGTCAATTTACTTATTACTCTTGCATTAGATAGAATAGAGGCCTGGTGCATTGGTGGAGGCCAGATGGTTAGCCCGAAGGGTGTCCTGGATCACGGTGGGTGTTTCCTTTGGGCGTGGGAGGCCTGGGCGAGGGGCCTGTGGTGGTTTGCAGGCCGGCCATGCCTCCTGGAGACCCAAGTGGAGGCTCTATTATCTGGGATTTATTTATCTTCTACAATGGAAACTTGGTAGTATGGAGTAGAGCCAAGCCTACTGCTCCCACAGCCATTGAAACTTCGTTGCCTTGAGTGTCAGCCAGAGTTTGTGGAAAGCTTGGCTTCCTCCATCACCAGAGGCAACCCAAAACTCCCTCTGCTCTCTCTGTGGCCGTAGCCATCTTGATTGGGTTAATTTGCATATTCACTATTATTGGCTGGTAGGCGTGGATTATGGGTATAGCAGAGTATGGTCAATTTGCATATTACTATTTTATTAGATAGGATGTATTGGTTATACTGAGTAAAAGAAAGAAATGTATTTTCTAATAGCCTTCATTACATTGAGCACATGATTTGAAAAATTCAGACTGAAAGTTTTTCTCTTAAAGTTCATTTTCATGCACCTGAATTACAAATAATTCTTTTCACTTGACAGATAGTTATTTCTAAGTTTAATAGGAAATAGACCAGTAAGTGAAATGGATATACACATCTCTTAGATGTCAGAATTTTTTTTTCCTAATACACACCCAAACGTCTTTCTTAAAGATTAGTGCCTTTTACTTTATGACAGAGTAATTGCTCCTTCCCACATTATTATCAACCTGATGTTGTTCTTTTTTTCATGCAAGTGATCTTTAATCAGTGCCTATTATGTGCAAAATGTTCTTATATGACAGCAGAAATTCGGAGGTAAATCAGGTATAAATCATTTCATCAGGACATTAACACAGTATTAGCCAAGAAAGATAATGTTTTTAGGTTCTCTATCCTTCCACCACATGTCAACCAGTCTGTACCAATTTGACCCAAAAGGTCAACCAAATATCTGATGATGTATTATGTTCACAGGTGTTTATGAAATAATATGTTTTATTAAGGATTCTGAGCTGCATCTCAAACACCCTAGCAATCATAAAACCATCACTACATAGGCATGTTCCAGGTTTTACATATCCTTGGTTGTTTTACAAGAAATAAAGTGACAAATGCCATGCTATCATTTTAAATGGGCAGGCTATCAGATACTTATTACTCAGTGGTTAAGGATGTTGCCATTTTTATAAGTCAACTTGTTTGTGTTTGAGACTCCTTCAACTGTGGTGCTGTGTAACCCCCATATGGTAATTTATGCATCTTCAGAATATTGAGAATAACATTACCTTTTCATTTTTAAGAAGAGTCAAGTGCTCAGTATAAACTGTTATTTGGTATTGCCTTGAGATTGTAATTTTAGTAACTTTGTCATTAATATTTATGTAACATTTAACATTTGCAAAACTCTTTAGCATATATTACCTGATTTTCACTATCCAAAAACAATAAGAGCAAAAAACAAATCCATTGCCTGACAGCTCTAAGGTCACACACTAACCAATGCCGCTGGGTGACATCCACTAGATCAGTGGTTCTCAACCTTCCTAATGCCGCGACCCTCTAATTCAGTTCCTCCTGTTGTGGTGACCCCCAACCATAAAATTATTTTCCTTGCCACTTCATAATGGTAGTTTTGCTACTGTTAATGAATCATAATGTAAATATCTGTGTTTTCCGATGGTCTTAGGTGACCCTGCTAGCAGTTGTCAACCTGTGGGAAGTGCTCTGAGAGGCAGCACACTGATATGCTGGCCTCAGCAGAGAAAGGCAGTAAAAGGAAAGGGACAGGCTCAGCGAAAGAAAGTTTTGAACTAGACAATGGCAGAAGGAGCTGGAGACATTTCCTTGGGCCAAAAGAAAAGGGGAGCTGCCAAGACCACAGGATGCCAGGGGCTTGCAGCAGAGGCCTGCAGAGCAAGGAAGGAGTCACTAAGTATCCAGTGGTTGCAGGATGGATGTTATCTCACACATATGTAATCTGTACACTGGGTATCTTATTTTTGTGTGTGCCTCTTATGTAATTTTTAGTATATGCTGCATAGATTACACTCTTATACCTCATAGGTATATGAATCATTACTGCCATTATTGTCAGGCAGTTTTTAAAATCTTTGCCCAAACTCCTGAAATATGATAGGTAGTCCCTGACTATTTTTTTAATTGATTTTAGAGGGTGTGGAAGAAAAAAAAAAGAGAGAAAGAGAGAGAGAGAGAGAGAGAGAGAGAGAGAGAGAGGAGAAGGAGAAGAAGGAGGAGGAGGAGGCGGAGACGGTGGAGGCGGGGAAGGGTGAGAGGGAGGGGAGAGAAACAAATCAGTTGGTTTACTCTTCTACGCACCTCAACCGAGGATCAAAACTGCAACCTAGGTATGTGTCCTGACTGAGAATCGAACTCACAACCTTCTGGTGCATGGGAAGATGTTCCAAGAGACTGAACTGCACCAGCCAGGGCTCTCATTCATTTAACATATACAAATTCAGTAAATTCAAACTAAACTATATGAATAGTTACTTGTTTTTGAAGCCTATCCCTCATAATTCAAATGATTTGAAAAGAAAAGGAAAGAGCTCAATGAATGTCTTGTTCTGTAAGACACATCACAGAATTTTTAATGTATGTCTTGTCAAATGTTGGTCGTTTCCAAGGCTTCCAACAGCCTCAATCAAGTGTATTGATGATCAACATGAATATTAAGAATCAGATAATCTATGGAGGAATTCCAAAATGATCTGATAGAGCATTTAAAGGAACAAGGTCCCCCAAATATTTTAAATCAAGAAAATAAATATATTTATGATGACATTTTAACAAGTGTTATGCATATTTCTTTTTATATGAACACAGAGACTCAATAAGAGAGATTAACATGTGGGTGAATAGCATAGCAGTTTTCCCATTTTTAGCAAACTACTCTCACCAAGATAGAATGTTTTCATAATAACTAGGATAATAATCTCTACCTGTAAATTATTATCAGGACTAAACAATCTAGAGTGTGGACCACATCTGGCACAAAGAATGCAGCGTGGTTGGTCCAAAGGTGGGTCTTAAAATGTTGACCCTTTTTTTCCCCTCTTTACTTGTAATCTACTTATTATAGATGCATGACGTGTATGCTTGACATTGCAAAAATCTTTGCCCTGAAATTTCTGTTGATCACCTCTTTTATTCTGGGTATATTTTGATATAACTTTTACAGGCCTTTTATACTAGAGTTAGAGTTAGACCCATAGCTTAATGTTTCTCTATTTGTGCCACTTAAAAAAAAAGAAAGAAACTTTCCTCATCTCTGGCTTATGCAATTTATTATTTTTCTCACCATGTTATGCTTGCAACCTAGGAATAAACACAATTCACTTCAAGTAACTAGAACAAGTGTATTGGGTATCAGGTCTATAGACTAATGTTCAGTCAGATAATCATGTTTTGGTTGTCACCTAGGTAATAAGATACTGATAAAACCTGTTTACATGGTCCTTACTGTAAATACTCGCCAAACTCTTACCTTCTAAGCAGTGTTCAAAGATTAGTTCTGATATGCCCCTTGTTGGCTACAAGTTATCTTGTTCCTATCCTGGGTTTACCACTCTATGGGGAGAGTTTCCTGGATGAGAGTGTCCTTGCCTTTTAAATCAGAATATACAATATATATATATATGTGTGTGTATATATATATATATATATATATATATATATATATATATATATTTCTTCCACAGTGAGGAAAATAGGTCAAAACTCTAATTAAATATTTGATATGGAGAACTTATTAGATCAATGATACATGTAAAAGTAACTTTCTCATTTTAGAAATCATCGTTTTTATTGTCCTGTTCTACAGTTAGTAACTGGCTCTGTGATTTAAAACCTCACAGACATTGTATGAGGTGATAATGCAGCTGATGCATGCGTCTCTGTGCTTTCAACGTGAGAGGATTTTGGTGGTTTTCTCTGGGAGCATGGGGTACAGAAATAGTCAGTATCCTGGGATATTACGTGGGCATTTGGATACAGATGATAAACTAAAAGACCGGCTATTATAGAAGGAGGTGGGAGGAAACACCAAGAGCTCCTGGTTTCCAGATATAATGCTTTGGCATATGTCCCCGTAACGTTTAGCAAGGCATTTAAACTTTCAGAGCCTCCATGTTCCCACATATGAAGCAGGAATAACAGCAATTTTCCCGTCATCCTAAAATCTGATTTGATGGTCCAGTGAACAGATATGAAAATGATTTGTAAACAATAATTCAATACACTCACATAAATGTTTACTACTTGTCTGTTATATGCTAGGTCCTGGGCCATTAGAAACATGTCTAAATTGTTATCAGAGACATTAATGTACATCAAGCTAAGCTGTGGCAAAAGGTTCATCCCAAAATAAGCCTTTGGATCACAGTTCAATTCCCCTTTAGGGCACATTTCCAGGTTGTGGGGTCCATCCCCAGTGGGGGGCATGCAGGAGGCGGCCAGTCAGTGATTCTGTCTCATCATAAATGTTTCTCTTTTTATCCCTCTCCCTTCCTCTCTAAAATCAATAAAAATATATTTAAAAAGCACTTGGGAGAGAGCAAGACATTGAAGAATGGTTAAGATGATTGAAATGCTAACAAGTGAGGACATGGGCCAGTGATGGGAACATCCAGCACAAGGTCCACATAAAGCCCTTGAAATCATCTGGTCTCCGAATGATATAAATAGCCAAATGGCTCTTGGCAGAGAAAAGTTCCCCACCCCTGCATTCATGCAACCAATAGAGAGAAAGATTGAGAAAGAAAACTGTACAGTCAATGTGCTGTCACAAAGCATCATCTGGGGACAAAACCCCATATAAAACATCCAGATAGGAATTTTTAAAAGTGACATGTACTGTTATTCCAATAGTATGTATGTTTCCAAAATAAACAAAGTGATACTTCAAGAATAAAACTGTAAAATATGGTGTAATTGTGCTTGCAAGTTGTTTAAATACTAAATGCTACATGTGGGGAATAAAAAACAATTATAAAAATTGAAAGGTGTCCTCAGTTTATGTAATTTCCTGCCTCAACAGGCATGGAAGAATTTCTTACGTTCATTTAAAATAAACTTTACTTGGGTATTTAATTTAACACCTTTTTACAAGGTATTAATTTCACATATTTGTTCTATCATCAGTGACCTTGAGAAATTAATGAAGCAAATTTTTCCTTTGGCTTAAAATAAATCCCAGCAGCAGTTCAAATTCTTTACACAAAGTAAAGTTCTTTATGCAAAGTGAAAACTGTCTTATTATATACAGAAAAATTTTTTTCTAACATTAGTTTATATATGAGGACCAAGTAATAGTATTCATAAATTCACTAATTTCTATAACCAATCATTACATGTAAAATAATTTGATATTAAAAGGATACAAAGTCTGGTAAACTCTAGATACACAGTATATGTCATAAACTTATGGAATTTGACAGAAATTAGGGTTTTGTATACTCACGGGTAATTTTGTGTTTGTATAAGATTTGAGTACATGGTAAATGCATAGCATCTTAGAATTTAATCAAAACCTACTGAGACAACAGATCCTACTGTTTCCCAAGAATTCTGATCAATTTATCTCTAACCTATGTGTCTCTTCTGAGTATGCCTTGGGAGGGGGAGGCCAATAACCAGTCTAAAATTAAAGCAATGAACATTAATTATCTCCAATTTGTGGCAAATTTGAAGACATTTTCCAATCAATACTGGTCAGCCAGCAACCTAGTGTCTGATTTACATGTTCCGTGGATGAAGGAAGTATAAATAATGTTGCTCTTTAAATAGGTCATACTGACTAGCTGACTGAAAGTACTGACACCCTCCACACACACACATACACACACACACACACACACACACACACACACACAGAGAGAGAGAGAGAAAGGAAGATTTTGTTTAATAACTTTACAAGAGATAACAACCATTTTCCATTGATAATCAAAAGCCTGAAAATGAAGCTCAACAAGAAAGGAAAATGAAGGGAAATAAGTAGAGAGGCCCTAATATTTCTCTAGAACATGGTATGTTTTTAGTCATACAATATCACAGTAGGGAAAAAAACAAGTATTGGTCCTTGAAGAAATGTTTTTAGCATCTATAGGAAGAATTGTAGCATGAATTAAAAAGAAACAGCTTGTACCAAACCCTATTCTATAATTTCATAGATTCTACAAAATCACCCATAAAATATAGCTTGAAGGGCATAATGAACCATTATTTACCTGTATATACTAGTCACTATAGCTGTAGCTACTATTTTTTCATACTTTTGAATGTAGAAAAATGGAAGTATAGAATAGCACAAGATTTAGGCTTGAGTGAACATTTGGAATAAACATAAGTATAAAGGTTTAAACCGGGAATATCTTAGCTATTTATATGAGTTAATGTTAATGCTTTATTTGGGAACACAGTTAAAAGAGGATAAAAGTAAGAACAGAAAGAGACCAAGGGAAAAAAAAAGAAGCAGAAAGGGAGAATGTGTGAGGGGAAAAAAGAGGAAGGAAGAAAGGTAAGAAAGAAGGAAGACCTTCATATACCTGGAGAAAAGATAATGTTGGAAAGTTGACATAATAATGAAAATACCAAGTTGACATAGTTTTTATGAGTACCTGAAAGGCTTCATAAGAAACTAATTCACAACCTGAAGACAAATTAGTTGTGAGTATTAGGATATAACTTCAAATTACTTCACCCACTTTACCTGTGCAGTTAACTTTCAGTATTTAACTAATCTATTTTAAAAATTTTCAAATTAATTATCCATAGTTAAAAGGAGGAACACAAATTGAATGTGTGCTAATGTTTTTTATGACATTCGAATTAAATGGGGAAGTTGATGCCACCAAGATGGCAACATAACTCGTTTCTGATTTTGCTCCCCTCACAAGGAGAACTAACAGTTATTCAAAAACAACAAACCACTGAGAGACCCCTAGAACAAGGGGGTGAGGCCGAAGCACCCTCCTGTCTAACAGAGACCAAGCCAGGTGGCCTGTGAGGGGTAAGAGGAGAGCCAAGCCCTGACCAAACCTGGCCCCTACCCCAGGCCAGCACAGCACCAAGGAAAGAGGTCTCGCCCCTGAGCCTCCAGGTCCTCCAATGGGAAACAAGGACCCAGGGAGGACAACCAGTCCTTTCCCCTACATGGAGGGTTGCTTTGTGGACTGTGCTACTCTGATCTTTCTCCGCAGGAGAATCTGTGGGGTTCAACCACTGGGAATCTGATCATGAATGAAGAGAGGAAGGGTTTGCAACATGCAGCTGGCACACCCAGTTTATAACTTCAGTGCCAGTGTAGTAATCCCAGCCAGAGGCCTTGCTCAGCTGCAGAACTAAGACTATAGTCAGCTCTGACCAGGGAACTCAGCAGGATACAGAGCTGATTTGAATTCTCAAGCAAGACATTTTGTCAGCCCTAGAGCTTGGCTTGCCCAGACCCAGCCAAGGAGCTGAGTCACCCACTGTGGAGAGTGTCTACCAGGCAGGCACATCTGACCAGAAGTGCTGGCAGGAAACGGTATGTCCAGTAATGCTTCAGCTGAGACAGACAGAGCTGATCAGCCCCAGGGCAAAGCTGAGTGTGAAGTATTCCCTTCTATATACAGGCATAGGGGTTAATTCATAGCAAAGGCTGGGCGCAGCTCCCAGCCCTTCCAACCAGGTACCCTTTTGAGAAATTAAGAGTGACCTGGAGTGGTTCCTCCCCTTCTCACCCAGACTGAGAGGCGCTCCCACCCAGGGGCACTCGGCCCCATCTGACCAGAAGGGTGGGCAAGAACTCCTGGCAGCTGTGCAGTCCAGCACACTAGCTGAGAGAAGGAGAGGCAGAGCTGGTAGTGTACACAACAAAGCCAGTGGACATGTTAAGCCAGGGAACTTGGGAGCGCAGGTTAGTTTGAGTTAAGACAACAAACAAAGAGCTTTACTGGCTCTATAGCTGCTTCTCCCATTGCACCTGGGCAGGGAAATTAATTAATCGCCCCTTGAATTGCGGGATGCAGCCTCCAGCTTGCCCATCCAGGAAGTTAAGCAGAGCACATGCGAAGTTGCGTGGCCCATCAATATCCCTGTTTACAGTGGCACCTGAACAGAAAACAGAGCCAGGGGCTTTCCCTGTCAGCAAAGCACAACCGATGGCCTTGCTTTACCAGGGACTCCAGTGTATGCTCTGGACTGATTCCGGTGCCAAACAATGAACCCTCCAGGGTCCCATCCTGCTGTCCTGCCAGAGGAAGGAAGCTAATTCAAACCTCCATCTTCTATAGAATACAGTGATGCCACTATAAATCACTCAGCCTCCCATGCCAAAACTCTTTTTCTCAAGCTGTCATCATTTTCCTGATAACAATAGTACCCAGTCATGACTAGTGTGCTTGACCAGAGAATCCAAACAACCTTGGAGTTCATCCTGCAGCCATCCTTGGGCAGGATTTTTCAACAGAAACATTTCAGGGCAGGAGAGAATAGGATGGCATATCACAATATTGTAAAGTTTAAGAATTCTATTGAAGTTAAGCTGTTATCAGTTTAAAACAGGGTGTTAAAATTTTCAAGTACTTTATATAAGCCAGTGAACACAAGAGAAAAGCCTGCAGCAATTACACAAAGAACGTGGTATAGAAGTCAAGAAATACTGATGATACCAAAAGACATCAAAACATGAATTGAATTGATTAGATATTTTTAAAAACCCTTTATTGAAGGATCGCTGTCTTTGAAAACATATTTAGCAGGTACTTGAAGAACATTATTTTGTTAAAAATTGTTTCATTGTAACATTGATGAGAGGTCTTAGGAACTTAGGCATCAATTAGCGTATGATAAAATCGGTTTCATTTCCCCTTGTTTGGTTAAAGTCACAGAATGTATAGATGACAGTGAGGATTAACTTAAAAAATGCCTATGCATTAATTTGCAAATTCCTAATAAAAATCATCCTAAATTGATCCTAGTGTGTCCTATTGAATATTATGGAGTTATTTCTTACTAAGTCATATATGCAATTTTCCAACAGTGTAAATGGTGCTATTTCTAAGCTACATTAAAAATAACCAAAATTCTTTTTTTTTTTTTTTGGTATTTGAATACCCTTGGTTTTACTCTAAAATATTACACTTGAAAAATGTAAATATCACTAGATGCCGGATGCCCGAAATTTTTGTGGGGGAGGTGAGGGATGTGTCCTCTGCCCAGCTGGCACCCTCTCAAATCTGGGACATCCCTCTCACAATCCAGGACTGCTCGCTCCCAACCATTCATCTGTATCTACCTCATTGCCCCTAACCGCTTCTGCTTGCCAGCCTGATCACACCCTAAACACTCCACTGCCAGCTGATCAATGCATAACTGCTCCTCAGCCAGTCCAAGTGCCCTTAACTACCCTCTCCTGCAGGCCTGATCACCCCTAACTACCCTCCGCTGCCAATCTGGTCACCTTTAACTGTCCTCCCCTGCAGGCCTGGTCACCCCTAACTGCCTTCCCCTGTAAGCTTGGCCCTCCCAACTGCCCTCCCCTGCTGTCCTGGTCCCACTCAACTACCCTCCCCTGCTGTCCTGATTTCCCTCAACTGCCCTCCCCTGTTGGCCTTTTCCCCCTAACTACCTTCTTTGCTGGCCTAATCACCAACAACTGCCCTGCCCTCCTGTCTTGGTCCCCTCAACTGCCCTCCCTTGCTGGCCTGGTCTCCCCCAACTGCCCTCTCTCCTGGTCTGGTCTCTCCGAACTGCCCACAATTGCCTTCCCCTGCCATCCATCTTGTGGCAGCCATCATGTGGCAGCCATAATGTGTTCACATGAGGGCAGCCATCTTGTGTCTTGGAATGATGGTCAATTTGTATATTACTCTTTTATTAAATAGGATGATTAAGATAACTAACATGCCATTTAGATGCTTATAAAATTCATTTCTAAGCCTCTTTATAATCAAATTTCTAATCATCAAATAATAAAAATCCTAGGGCCAGTTTATTATATTTTCTACTACATTGGTCAATTAATATTGTTTGATAATTACTCTGAAATTATTAAATTACTTGGAAAACATAATGTCATTATAGACAAACTGTTTTATGATATACATTTTATATTTATTAAAAATAGCAAATGTTTTCCTTAAAAATGTATAGAAGAATATTAGTTAATACTGAGGACATAATTTATGAAAAATATTATAAAATATAGTACATCAGGGAAAATTTATATTTTAAAAATTAGCCCAGGTAGGACTGAGAATTTTACCAACATTACATGTCTGAAATAGTACAAAGTATTGAATTTCATTTTGAGCTTCCTGGTATCTAAGAGAAATAGAAAAGAGGATAGATTATGCAATTTCCATTGACTTATAAAAGGAAGCATATATGTTGATGTGGGAAAGCAACTTTTCACATCATAAATTTATAACAATGAATAGCAGTAAGGACATTATATTCATCAACATACTTTTACATAAAAACTTTTGAGAAATCCAACAGCATGCTAAATTGTAGCTAGAGAAAGTATTTGTGTGAAGAGTTATACTTACTAGTATATAATAATAATGGCTAACGTTTATTGAGCTCTTACTTCGACTGCTCTCTTGAAACACTTCACATTTATCAGCCTATTTAAAACAACGGCAAACAAAAAAAGAGAATTATGTAGCATGCATTATTCACCCATAAGTACTAAGTACCCGTTTTGTTCTAGGCACTTAAGATTTGTAAGGAATTTGAATGGCAAAAAGCCTTGCCCATCATTTTAGATGAAAACACTGAAATTGAATAGCCTATAACATCTAAGTCACTCAGCAAGTTGCCTGGTGGGGCCAAGGTTTAATCCCTGAGATCTATTTAGCTGTTACTCTCTTACCAGGGGTGTTTCAGATATGTACACACGTTAGTAGTGTCTGTATCTATTTCAAGTGACCAAAAATCTGAGTTCTCTTTGACCACATAGGAGGCTATGTTGCCTGCAGTAGTAGAATGGGAAAATGGGGAAAGAGCCTATCAGGGTTGCCAAAGGAGGAATGCAGGAGCCCTAAGAAAGTAAAAGAAATTTATTTCTGGCATCAGTCAGCAGATGGGCAGAGACCTAAAATGGTGTCTTCCCCAACAGTCCAAGGTGGAGACTTTTAAAAGGTTTCAGGTGGGCTTTATAGGTGGGATTTTAGCAGAGGTGGTCCTAGGCTGGTCAGGGCAGGAACAGGAAGTTACTGGGGGCATGGAGAGTTACTGAACTTTATAGATGTTGCTTGCAATATAGGATTATCTAATGGTCACTTTTTCACACAGGAGGAGGACGTCCTTAAGGATAAGTTCCTTTATCTGCTTATCCAAACCTAGCAGAGTCAGTATATGTGAAAATAACCAATCTCCCCAAGCCCAAAAATTAATTGATTCCTCCATTTCTTTGTTTTTCTCAAACCTTTACTTAGCACCTACTCTGTGCTATGCCCTGTTACAGACCCTAGGGATGTGCAGACGAGGAAGATGTGACATTTGTCCTTGGGAGTCATAGTCTTGCCCATGTGCTCTGGTTATAGAAGCATGGAGAGAGGCTCCTATCCAGCCTAGGGGATAGGACAGGGAGATATCCTAATTTGACAGTTTTGAAGAAGTTCATAGCCAAAATATCAAATGTTTTAAAAAAAAGTCTTATTAGGCACAGAAAACAAAAAAAGCAGATGACAGACAGGAGAGGAGGGAAGGAGATGGAGGGGAGGTTCTACAGGTATAGTTAGAACTGTAATCAGTACTGGTTTGACTATCTACTACTTTGGGATCTTAAACAGCTTATGAAGTCCTCTCAGCCTCTGTCTTCTTGTTCTAAATCCAGATAAATAATATCTACCCCCAGCCTTTGCTGACAGAGTAAATAAGACACTATTATTAGAGAAATATAGATACACGGGACCGGACTGACAGTTGTCAGAGGGGAGGGGGAAAGGGGAACTGGATGAAAGAAGCTTAAGAGATTAGCCAAAGAACACATACCGTATACATATCCCATGGACACAGATAGCAGTGTGGTCAAGGCCAGAGGTAAGGGAGGTGAGGATGGGTGGAGGTGGGCAAGGTGGGGAGAAATGGGGACATCTGTAATAGTGTCAGCAAGAAAACTGAAGTTAAACATATAAAAAGATACTATTTATTAAATATATGATACATATCCTATACAATAAAGAGGTGATATGCAAATTAACCCTCATGCTATCACAAGATGGTTGCACCCACAATGGAGGCAGGGTTCCCATAACACAAGATGGCTGCAACCACAGTGGAGTCAGTTTCTGGTACTGAGTGATCAACAGGGGCCTGAAGGCTGCGTGGCACCAGTTGGGTGCAAGGGACCTGAGACTTCATCTGCTGCCCAGCGGGGCTTGATGGGCCTGGGCCCAGCTGGGTCTGGATCTCAACCAAAGGGGCTGGGCCGGCTAGGATTGAACCTCATGCGATTTCAAGGTGCACGCAGGTGGGTGTGATTCTGGGTTCTACAGGGTGCCCCAGATTCTGACAGGAGGAAAATTTTCATATATATTTTACTAATTTTATTTCATCTCTGACACTTTTATTATAGAGAAAGGGCAAATAGCAATATTAAAATATTTTCTCTAATTAAATCCCTTATAATGTGCATGGATTTCATGCACCAGGCCACTAGTATGTTCATAAATAGGACTTTTCCCCCTTTTCCTTATAAGTGTTATTTTGGATAAACTGCTTGAAATAGTTCTGAGATCTTGGAAAGTGACATGGTTCAGGAGGCATTACCCCAAAATATGTTGAGCTGAGACAATATTGGACACCATTTGTAGGTCCCAGATTGCCTGGTTGAATTTTAGTACATAACACATACATACTACACAGCTTTTTACACTAAAACACACTTTAATATATTTAATAAAGAAAAGAATAAATTTCTGATATAACTATTATATAAAGAATGTAAATATTTTATTATAAATTTTAAACTTACCATTTTTATGTGATATATTATGATTGAACTTTGCTTAAAATTGAAATGAGCATTGTAATGAGAAACATTTACAGATAAGTGATTTTAAAAACAGAATGGATGGCTTATGAGTTATTCTAAATAAAACAAAGAGGAGAATTCAATGAAAGGCAACAAAGGCTTCAGAATTAAAAGTTATAAAATACCCAAACCAATGAGGAACATTGAATATAAAAGAGACTATGCCTGAATCTAGTATTCTAAAGGAATATAAGAAAAAAAAATATTCTCCTAAAATTTACACCATTTAATGGAAAAAATTAAGAAGCAAATCAACCAGGAAGAATTTTGATAAGAAAAACAATTGCTGAGCAATCAACAGTAACATAACTATAATGATAGTTTTAAGTGAAAAGTTACATTTATTGCTTTAATACATTCAGAATATAAAAAATAAAAGCTCAATAAAAAAGATTGTTTCTATCAGTATCAGAACAAGATTATATAAAAATCAAAGATTCTAGCACTGATAGGAGGTTGCAATTGTGCTGTTAAAATATCAATTATCAATAGGTGCTTGTTTAATAATTTCATTTTTTTAAAGTCCCCAAGCCCTAACTAGTTTGGCTCAGTGGATTGAGCTTCGGCCCTTAGACTGAAGGGTTCCGGGTTTTTTATTCTGGTCAAGGGTACATACCTTGAATGCAGGTTTGATGTGGGCACTTGT
>PVJN01003009.1:0-108268 GCA_004026805.1 Lasiurus borealis | reverse complement strand
ATGATCCACCATTAAAATTAATGTTATTTTATATGCAGAAAAGAAATCTGGGTGACAGGGCATGCATTTAATATTAATGAAGCCCATACTCATGCTTGGGAGAGTGATTGCAATTCCTTTTTCCTTCAAAGTAACACCTAGTGCTCTCAACACCTAAGAAAGGATGACACAAATAGATGAAGCTCTATTACATTTTCTACTGACACACACACACACACACACACACACACACACACAAAAAGCATTGCCTTGCACATGCCAATAAATGCCTTAAAGACAATATATGTGACGAGGCGCCCAGCTTGCTTTTTCAAGGTGAATTCATGCACCTTGAAAAAGCAAGGATGCAGTGGGCACAGGGGCGGGTCTCTGCTCAACCTCCAAGCCCCAGCCAGGCCCCTCCTGCCACAGCCCCTGGTCCCCTGTCTGCCTGCAGCCCCATTGCTGCCGCCGCCGCTCCCACATGCTGACTGCACAGGCCCAGGCCCCATCCGCAAGTGCGGATGGGGCCAAGAGATTAGGGCCGTGCACGGTGCTGAGGGTGGTTGCAAGCAGTGGCTCCGGCACCAGCAGTGGGTGTGAACGGGGCAGGTACCAGCAACAGGTGCAAGCACTGGACAGGACCGTGTTGCACAGGAGCAAAGAATTCCCATTATCCACCAGAGACACTCCAATGATAGCGACCGGTGCCCTGCTTTGGTCTAACACCCCTGTTCACCTGCTCCACATCCCATCAGACACCCGCCATGTTCTATGCTCTGCCACTTGCTGCTGATGCCCACCATGTTTTGTGTGCACCCCCTGGTGGTCAGTGCAAGTCATAGCAACGCAGTTCTATTTGCATATTAGCCTTTTATTATATAGGATAGTCCAAAATAACACTTTCAATAAATACCATGTCAATCAAATAAAATTATAATTGCAATTAAATCAATAAGTCACTTAAATAAGTGGTAGCATTTGTTAGTAGTACATAAAATAAAGTTTCATCTTAAAATCAATGGCAACAGATTTGGTGAAATAGCATTTATGACAGGCACTATGGCAGGTACCAGAAATGCAAGAACAAATTCTCTTGGTCCCTATATTCCAGGTGGGGATATAGTAGGAAGCTGTTATCTAGACAACAGTCATGAAGCCAGAAACTCACTTCACTTTTGCACAACCTTTGTATCTGACCCAATCTGCATTTCAGAAGCATTACAGGAGAAACATTAATAATGACACTTGCAAATTATAAAGTAATCAATTTACTGATAAGTATCGAACTTCCTTCCAAACCCCAATACTCCTAATATTTAAGCCAAGATCCTTAGTGTTATCCCTGGTTCTACTCTTATTCTCATACCCCACACCCAACCCACCAGAAAACCCTCAGCTTCAAAACATATCTCCAGAGGATCTGACTCCTCTGCTACCACTAGACTCAAACTCACCACCATCTCTGGACTGGAGATCTTCCAGGTCTTTCTGCTTCTGTCCTGACTCACCCACCTCCCACTCATGGTCTATTTTCAACACCACGCAAAAGGGATCCAGTTAAGCATAATCCACATTATGACGCTCTTATATCTACTACACAAGCAGAACAACCGTCAATATCCCTGCCGAGGCCATGAGGCACCACCACATGACTGGCCCGAGTCACCTCTCTATTCTCTACTCCTGTCCTCCCTTTCAGCGTCTCCTCCAGCTTCCTGGCCTCCTGCCTGCTTTTTGAATACACCAAGCACATGTCTGCTTCCCGCCCTTGCTGCTGCTTTTCCTTCTGTGGAACATTCCTGGGGAGATCACTGCTGGGCCAGTTCTCTCACCTCCTTTTGTCTGGCTCAGATCTTGCCTTCCCTCAGAGGCCTCTCGATCACTCTGATGGCATCTGAAATGTGCCCTGTCCTCAGCTCTCTCAGCCCCTACTGACCTAACCTCTCCCCCACGGTGGCATGGATCTGCTTCTAGCACATCCACACTGTGCTTAATTGGCTATGCTTGCTGCTTATCGGTCACTCTCCACTTCTCCCCCCTAAATCTAAGCTCCATGAGGCTACCTTTTCCCTTCACTGCTGCAGTCCATCACTTAGAATAGTCATGGGCCTAAGCAGAAGCTCATAAAAGATACTGAGTGAATGCACAGGCTACTACTCCAACTATGCATCTGGATATCAATGCATGTCTGAACCACTTAGGACAGGAGCTGAAAGTCTTCTGAAGCCAAAAAGTAAATTACATTCTGAGAGGGTGTCCAGCAGAAAATCACCTGCGGAACCTCAGGTACCTGATGTACAGAGAAGGCAGATGGAAGGGAGAATCAGATCCCTACCTGAGGTGAAGGGCAGGTCTGCTGGCATTGAAGGCCTCGCTTCTGGGCATTAAACCTCCAGGCTACACCTGGTGGAATGGATAAAGGCCTCCAAGGTTCTCCAAAAATGAGCCATGTCTGTGAATCCCTTCCAGCTCTCCCCGCCCCCACCTTCTACCTCCCAGCCCCTGCTCTGAGCTACCAGGAACGTCCCAGCAGAATGCTAAACTCCCAGACTAGAACCCAGAGCTGTGTATCCCAAGCCGGTATCTCTCACTTCTGTCACTGAGGCCTCCAGGCTGCCTGGGGACACACAGCCAACAACCATCTGCTCACATACTCAGCTTCCCGCCCCCCCTGCCCCCCACTTGTGTGCTCCATACAAGGAAGGAGCGAAAGGAGAGACAGAAGTAAACCTACCTGCAGAATCACTAAACTGCGCTTTTATTTTTTGTTCCATCCATACCTGTTTTTAGGGTGAAACTCCTTCACAGACACAAAGGTTTTGAAGTCATATGAAAAATACTACCATAAAAGCACATGTCCCAGGAGATTGACTAGCCCACGTTTCTAAAGACCAGGTTCCCCACCTCACATACTTGTTGAAGGATAAAATAAAACACAGCCTTTGAACTATTTCTAAGTATTACTTATTTACCAAACATCTCTATGGTACGCACATTAAAATCCTCCCTGCCCCCGCAAAAGATGTCCACTTCTGAGTTCCTGGAACCATGCATGTGTCATCTTAGTAGGCCAGAAGGAATGAAGGTTGGTTATGAAGGTTGGCACTCTGTGGGCCTTAGAAGGTGAAGGTTATCCTAGATTTTCCAGGTGGGTTCAGATTAAACACCAGGACCCTTCAGACAGAGCAGGGGATGGGGGTCTGAGAAGCAGGCGGTGTGAGTGTAAAAGAATAGATCAAGAAAGTCAATGCTGTCCCTGGCTTTGAACATCACGAAGGGTCCTGGAGCCAAAGAATGTGAGAGTATGGTGAAGGTTGGAAAAACAAGGGCGAGGATTCTCCTGTGGATTCTCCAGAAAGGAGAGCCGCCCTGCCCACTCCTGACCTCAGCCTGCTGAGACCATCAGGCTCCTAATCCACAGGACTGCAAGCTGGTAAATGGGGGTGTTTTGAGCCACTTAAACGTGATATGGTTTGTTACAGCCGCAATAGAAAGCGATGCCATTACCTCTATGGCAAGAGCTCAGCTGGGCACTCCAGGTAATGAGATGAGCAAGACACGAGGGACGCATTTCCTCTCCACGAGCCCCATTTCATGGCCCTGGAGTAACTTATTATAGGCCATGAGATCATGGCATTGCTCATAACAGTGCTTTACCTACCTACCTACGGCCTAGACCGGTACGATGACCTATTAAAACACATCTGTGCATTTTGCAGATACTACGTATCTTGCTCCCTCCTTCCAGCGTAAATACGTAGAAGCAGAAACGCTGGCATGGACAAGCTGTGGGCAGAGATGCAAGTTGCCTTACGGAGCACTGTTTCCCCTCCTCCCCTACTCTTACATGATTGTTATAGTCATGTTTCCAGAAAAAGAAATTAAGCTGACCTTGCAGAAAAAGGTACTCAATAAGTAAGCTAAAATCTTCAGGTATAAGCACTGGGAAGGTTCTGAGGGGGTTGTGTCCTAGTTTCCTTCCTCTTCCTTTCTGCCTAAAATGAAAGAGTGCTCTTGGGCTGCTTCATAAGATGAGAAGCCAATGGAGTTGGGAAACAAGAACAGGAAATCAAGAGATAATTCAAGGATAGAAACCCTGAGCCCATGGAGAGGAAGCGGAAAGACTGAGGGGGCCTGGGGGACAGGTGGTCTCTGAACCCCCCACTGCCTCCCGCTGGGATTCTTTCACCTGCGAGAAATAAATGATTAACTTGTGAAGCCAGTCGAAAGTGCTCCTTATACCTGACCTAACGTTTCTCTCTCTAATTTTCTAAGTGAACTTTCTTTAAATTTAGTCAGAATGTAACATTAAAAAGAGGCCACGAATTTTGGGAAGTGGCAAGACTGTAATCAGCTGGTGAGCACCGTTCATGGAAGACCTGGTGCATCAATTGGGAAGGGCCTTCCAGGGACTGATGCAAGTGCCATACACCCAGGCAAATGGTTCCTTTATGTCCACACACAGCTGACATTAAGAAAGAAGACAAAGCCCTAGCTGGTTTGGCTCAGTGGATAGAGCATCAGCCTGCAGACTGAAGGGTCCCAGGTATGATTCAGATCAGGGGCACATGCTTGGGTTCCAGGCTAGGTCCCCAATAGGGGGTGTGCAGGAAGCAGCCTATCAATGATTCGCTCTTATCATTGATGTTTCTCTCCCTCTCTCTTCCTCTCTGAAATAAACAAGAAGGAAGGAAGGAAGGAAGGAAGGAAGGAAGGAAGGAAGGAAGGAAGGAAGGAAGGAGGGAGGGAGGGAGGGAGGGAGGGAGGGAGGGAGGAAGGAAGGAAGGAAGGAAGGAAGGAAGGAAGGAAGGAAGGAAGGAAGGAAGGAAGGAAAGAAGGAGGGAGGGAGGGAGGGAAGGGAGGAAGGAAGGAAGGAAAGAAGGAAGGAAGGAAGGAAGAAAGAAAGAAAGATGAAGACAAGCATGTGCATTGCTTCCCACTATCAGAGGCTTAAAAATTAGTAAACATTAGTATAGAAGGATAATTTTTCTAAAATATGGAAAATTGAATGTAGGAAAACATGCTAGGCAGAAAGAATATTCAAGTTCCCATCATAGTGAAAATTTTTATTAAAGGTTTCTATCAGTCAATATTTCATTTGTCCTTCTTTTAGAATTGTTTTTACCTAAAATCTATGGTTCCATGCTCTAAAATGGGTATTCTTTCTATGAAAATAGCAGCTATTTAAACACATCAGAACCTAAGAAAGAGGGGGGAAAGTATCACTTTTAAGAAGCTGGGTTGAGCAGGTTTTGCAAACTGGCAAACTTCCGTGGAAAGGATGGTGGCTGAAGGGGAGATCAATATGTAAATTTTAGCTGGATCACCTCCCAGTTGTCCTATGGGCCAAGGCAAAGGAAAACTCTCCCCCTGTCTTGGGACAATGGGTCAAACCAGAAACTCTGGACAGATCGGCATAGCTCAGTGGTTGAGCATTGACTTATGAAGCAGGAGGTTCAATTCCCAGTCAAGGCATCTGCCTGGAATGCAGGCCCAATTCTCAGCATGGAGCTTGCAGGAGGCAGCCCGTCAATGATTCTCTTTCATCATTGAGGTTTCTCTCTCTCTCCCTCTCCCTTCCTCTCTAAAATCAGTAAAAATATATTAAAATAAATTAAATAAATGTGCTAAGTCACTAGATTTACACACACACACACAGAGAGAGAGGGGGGGGGAGAGAGAGAGAGAGAGAGAGACTCTATCTGCTCCTTAAAGAGATAATGAAGCTAGAGCAGACAGTGGGCCGAGGCCGCTGGAGATTCCATCCCAGCGTCAGTCATGGATACAGCGAGATGCAATTTCCGTGGCGATGAGATAGTTTCACCAGCACTAGGTCTCCCTGGGCAACGTCACTGATGCATTTATGATGAAACTGCTCATTTTCTGCAATGTTTTCTCTCTTGGACCTTAAAGTAAATCCATCTTTTATCGGCCCACACTTCATTGAGTGTCGTGATTTGGAAGAGATAATAAAAATCAGGCTGGTGCTGCTCCCCGAGAGGACAGCGAGCCTGCCTTCATTCCGGGAGACTGTGGGTACAGAAGTGATTTATTTGCCAAGACACTGTCTATAAAGAGGAAAGAAAGTTATCCTGAGCCAAAGCAGAGCCAGAAAGTGAGGAGCCAGTGTCTGAACGTAGACTCTGTTCTCAAAGACCAGGGAGGGACCGGACAAGGTGGCATCACATTCAGAGAAGCCAGACTGAAGAATCCTTATCACCAATCCTAACCTAGATTTTATTTACATTTTAAAATATTTTTCCAATGTTTACTTCTGTCCTTCATATCTAGGCACTAGTATTCAAATTATTTAAAATCCTAGAGATTCTCAGAGGAAAAAGTAACATTTAGGAACAAGTATCCTAAAGATCATAGTTCATATTACTCAAAAGTGTGTGTGTGTGTGTGTGTGTGTGTGTGTGTGTGTACCCACACAGGTTAGGCACAGCATTACTAATATCTTAATCATCAGAGTAACATTATCTTTGACCTTGGGAGATAACTTTAATCCAAAACTTTTAGCCCTACTGCTGCAGTGGTTAATTACTCTGTGGTTCACATTTGTTCCTCTACCCACACCCCCCAAATCTGTTTCTTCCATATTGAGAAAAGTTTTCCAAATCAACATTTTGTACCTCTGTTTGGAGAAACATTAGAATAGTGGAGTGGAAAGTAGGAAAAGACTTGGGCAAAACTTACATTGAAAACATTCCACCCCATCTGTCATGTAAAATTTGCATGAAGTCAACTACCTTCAGCAGACTCCACAAAGAAGACAGAGTTATTAGGAGTTCATTTTAGATTTATTTTTAATGAACATGAGAAGCTGCTGTCTCTGCAGGAGAACCCCAAATAGCCTTTTGTCACCAGTAAATGAGCTCGGGACGTGAAATTCCTGTGTAATTAGGAGTTCACTGCCTTCGGGTAACTTGTCCAGAAGATGGTGTTGGCTGCACCCTCTCTCCCCTTCCTAATTTCCACCATCTCTTCACGTTATCTCTACAGCTCATGACCTTGCGGGGATACTGACCTCACTCAGAGGGAGGCCCCAGTGTTACAGCATCATCGAGTTTCCTTGTTCAAAAACTAGGCCTAAGCCACTCATCCCACAGCATTGCTCTGGTTGAGGTTACTGATCAGGTGATGAGGTTAGTGCCATGTGAGGGGGTTACCGGACAATGCAGAAAGCAAGTCCCTGTGTTAAGAGGAAGGCCTGGAGACACCTGTGCGTGTCACTGTGTGTGTGTGGGGAGCCCAGCACAGCTGCAGGTCTGTGATAAGAAGGAAAGGGCATCAACACAAGAAGGATGCAAATGCCGAGACTGTCCCAGTCAATCAGATCAAGTTCTGGTTAAATCCAGCGGGGCTGCCACCCATCTGAGCATAGTTTCAGTCCCTTGAGGACCCATTGGAGTTAGGTTTTTCCATCACTAATAACTTAAAATACCCTGACACATACAATTAGCAGGGTTCTCTTTTAGAATTGAGATATCTGGGTAACTAAGCGTATTTCATTTTTTGCTGCCAGGAATTTAAAATCAAATTTGAAATTCATCCACAGAAATTACTGAAGCCCGTGGCCTGCATTTTTAGGCTCATTTGAATGAACTCCAATTTTCTCACCGGTCTTCCTATTTTTTTTTCTAGTAGTGGCTATTGTATCACATGTGTTTCCTTTTCTTTTTAATTTTTAATGTTTATTGTAAACCACCACATAATATTTGCAGAATAAACTGTGGTATAAATAAATTAATAAAGTTAATTAACACCAAATAAGTGAAAGGTGGACTGGCTTTATGAGTTTTGATTATCTAAATAGAATTTAAGTTGCAAAGTAACAGAATGAACAGCCTGAGAATCACTGCAAAGTGCCCCATGTTATGCAACTCATTTTATTCTTTCTGACTCAGAACATTTCGCTTCACTAACCTAATTAATTTGTACTAAAATATGTCACCTTGTTGCATTAAATTTTACACTAAAATTGTTTGACTGCTTGCCAGATGGCTTTCTCTAGAAATGGGCTTTTGCTTATTAAACAGATTTCATCATTTTGACAGGAATTTGCTTTTTTTCAAAAGTACCCATAGCATAGACACCAAAGTGCATTTCACACCTGAAAACACAAATTAATATAAATATATAAAGACAGGTGGGAAAACCATCAGCCCTGCTTGGTTTTATCTTTCCTTTTTTATGATTATAAATCCAATTGTATTTCTATAGAGAGTAACCATAAAAAGGCAAGATATACTATCAACTACACAGTGGTAAATGCTGTTAATCTATGCTAAGGCTAACAATTATGGTTTATTTAAAAAAAAAAAAGCAATAATGGAGTCTAGTTGGTGTGGCTCAATAGTTGAGCATCAACCTATGAACCAGGAGAAAATGGTTCGATTCCTGGTCAAGGCACATGCCTGGGTTGTGGGCTCACTCCCCAGTAGTGGCATGCAGGAGTCAGCCCATCAGTGATGCTCTTTCATCATTCATGTTTCTATCTCTCTCCCTCCCTCTCTCTTCCTTTCTGAAATAAATAAAAACACATTTTAAAAAATTAATGGTGAAAATAATTGACATTTTCTAGCATATTAATGGATTAGAAATTAGAGTCGGACTTGTTGATTTTAGGAATTCAGGAAAGCACATTGAAGAAAGAAAAAATGTTGTATCATAAATCATCAAATGAGATACAAGATGCCTTAAGCCAATTAATTAGTAATCATTTATTGCACGCAGCCCAGAGGGAGGTGTCTTTTTCCAAATCTCTGAGCAACCCATACAGGAAGTTTTTCTGTATTTATACTTTTTGAGCCTCTGTGTCTGCAGATATTACAAAAAACTCTGTGTGAGTTATTGTTACAGACAGTAACAATACATTATGAGAATACATAATGAGTTTGTACTTAGCATAATTATTATCAGTATTAGTCCATTTAGTCTATTACGTTAGATGGCTAGCTTGCAAGGTCAGACAGTTAAGTTTGTCTTTTTATATTATTTGAACTAAAAAATAAAGTCATTTTACAGAATAGCAGACTGTCTTAAAGTGACAAGAGTTTATAATGACAGAGTTTACAGGACCAGGGACTATCTAACAATAGCAGAGAATTCAAACAACGTTTTTTTATACAAGATGGAGGTTGCTGTGTTTCAAAAGAAAAACCTCCCGGCCCCCTAAGAGTACAGAATCCACCAGTACAAGTTCCTTCCTCATTCATTGTCTGTCACTGCCACCACTGAGACTCTGGAAGCTCTGTGTGTGAGGCAGGCGCATGTGGGGGTCCTGAGGGCGGGACTCGAGGTCTGGCATGGGTAGATCAGAGCATTCTCCCACGTAAGGTCCTCTGTGCAGGCAGGAAGGCAGATCTCTCTCTCTGAAAGGCGAGTGACGTGGACAAAGTCCATAGGCAGGACCAGGCACCACCTGAGCACCAGACCCTCCACCAAGGCCTCGTGTCAGGCTCCTCATGGAAATAACCGGAATGAAGGAGAGGCTAGTTCCCATACGCCCTCGTGTCCCGCAGCACAATTCCCACCCTCCCGTTTCCTGAGGTGCCCACAGGCCTCTCAGATACGCGGGTGACGTGTTAATTACTGCTCCATGGTCCTGGACTGCGCTGGTTGCAGCAGGCATCCGTTATTGAATCAGACAGACAAGAAATCAAATGAATAAGCACTTTGAAACCCAAGCAGACAGCATGCCTTAGTGGCCGCTGCGAATTCATGTCTACGGTGATTCGTTAAAACTGATTATTTCATTTGTTCTCTTTAGTGTGTGTGCGCTGATAGGATGAACACTGACAGAAAGATGATCCGTGGACCTCAGACCTGAGTTAATGTACACTTACTTTATCCTGGTCTCGTAAGTCCTTCCAATTTGGCCCTAAATCCCTAACAATGACTTTACAAGCTTTCAAGAAACACAACAAGAATACTGGCACCTTTCCGAAGTGCTGCCCTCAGAGTCTACGCCATCGATCCTTTAGTCCCCGCTCTCTGCGGCTATAATCACAGCACTGACGGAGGACAGAGCTGACACTGGGCGGGAGAGCCCTGGATTAGCACCCTGGCTCCATTTCTTGCTGTGCTGCTCTCTGCTCTAAGCCTCGGCCTCAGTCTAGGAGATGGAGATAGCGCAGTCCCCACTTCACAGGGCTGCTCGTAGGGTTCCTGGGAGAACGCGTGAACAGCAGTGGCATCTGGCCCAGTCAGTGCCCAGTGGATGCCCCTCCCTCCTACCTACCCCCTGCAAGGCCGATCCTATCGTGGATCACAGCCAAAACATCAGCCAAGTCAGACCTCACAAGCAGATGGTTTGTACCTGTGTCTGCTAAGGTTTCAGCAGCAAAGGCGCCTACGTCCATCCCAGGCCCTGCATACCCACCATGCTGTCGCTTTTCCCCGATTCCAGTTAAAACCATCGGGCTTTCTCCTCTGTTCTGACTGGACATGCTTTCTCAGATGGAAAGGGAGCATGTTTCTTTCCTGAGACAGACGCTCATCCTACCTCTTGACAGCAGACAAGTCAGCTCTCTCCTCGCAGCCCTAAGGGACAAGGGACGGCTGGTTATGACTCCACACAAACACACTTACTAAAACCTTTGAGTGATGTTGCTGTGAAGAAACTCCTGTCTTGCTCACCAAGTGGGCTCCATGGTTACCAGGGAAGATGCATTTCTCCAGCATCAGTGTACTACTCTCCATCACACTTGCAAAACGCACTCTTGAAAGCTTGGGTTGCATTTGTGGAAGGCCGAGTTACACTCGACTGAAACAGATCACGTTCCAGAAGTCACATGTAAGCCCGTTATTTGGAACTCAAAATGCACTTCCTCGTGGAATGCGATACATTAATGTGGCACTGCTCTCACTCCTCTGCCCCTGGAACCCGTGATGTAATCCGCATGAGGAAGCACGCCAGCCACACCAGGGTGCACAATCAGTCTTGTTTGTGTAACTAGTTTCCACATAGACTCCTCAGCCTGCACGTCTTCACATGTTTACCTGTTCAGCATGTGCATGTGATCCATATCGCCTGCTGCTACACCCCAGCTGCCATTCTAGGCACTTCTCATGCAGGGACAGAACAAGGTGCTTGGTCTCATCATGCTTACAGACTAATGATGGGAAGGGAGACATACAGAAATATGTATTTTATAATTTCGGATACAGAGAAGTGCTATAAAAGATAAAAGGCAAGAAAAAGGGAGAAGGAGAATTGGGTGTAATCTTAGAAAAGGTCTAGAGTAGGGGTGGGGGACGTTTGGCCCATGGGCCATGTAAGGCCCAAGAAATTATTGGATCAGTTTCTGAAAAGCCTTTAGGAGCGAGTTAACTAAACGTTTGATGGAATATAGCAGGCTAACTTTTCATGTGGTGCTTTTGTCTGGCCCAAGAAGGATGTTATACAGATCTCAATGGCCCCGGTGGAAGAAAGGTTCCCACCCCTGCTCGAACAACATGGCATTGGAGCAGAGACTTGGAACGGGGATGGGAGCGAGTCCAGTACCTGTGAGACGCTGTCTCCTCAGAGGGAATGGCAGTGCACAGGCCTGAACTAGCTGGTGCTGGAGCTAGTGAGCCATGAGGAAGAGGCCACACAGGGAAGACAAGGTCACATAAACTAAACTAAACATTTACGTCAGGAACTGCCTGCACAGAGTCAAGATTCCAATACAATTCTTCATTATTCCTCTGTTGTTAAGAGAGATGGACAAATGGAAGTGCTGCCACAGGATGACCAGGTGATATGGAGCTGCAGATACTTAGTCTTGAAAAAGGGGGAAAAGGAGGCGTTAAAGGCATTAAACTTTGGTCCGTGGTTCAGTGTAAGGACAAGCTACCGAATTCCAGCCAGAACTACACATCGGAATCCTTCTACTATACTTCGCTCAATTTAAATTAAATAGCGTGGAAGGCAGGTATGCTGCAACGACGAACCACACGCTGTCCGTAGACAGAACAACAAGAACTATTAAGTCAGACAAGGACCTTGCATTGATGGCATGACCAGCCATCCCTGAATAGTCTCTCTGAAGGAGCAATGATTGAAAAAAAAATGTTATCTTTTCAGTGCATTTGAGCTTTTGTCTTAGTTTCTAAAGGACACACAAAAAAAAGAACAAAGCCAGGAAATGTGTCCACCTTGTGCTCTGGAAGAGTGTCAGCCTTGTAAAAAGAAAAAGCTCGCCCGTCACTATGTGAGAGGGGTAAGAACCATGCGACCCAGATGACAATGCTGCTGTGGAGAATGAAAACAAAGGCAGCACGCAGCACCCAGTGCTGAGACGAGCGACTCAGTCAGGGGAGCCACCAGCTCCCACCAAGCTCTGAGTAAGCGATGCCTTCGCTGGAGTTTTGCAGCCTCAGTAAGAACTGCTATTGCAAGTGAAATAAATAGGTTTAAACATTGATTTCTCTAAATCTTCCCTAGAAATGCATGACTTGCTGGAGACAGCATCCATGTAAATTATATTCTAATGACTTTTAGCTCATCCATATAAGCATTGAATATCCCCACCGGGGATCACTTTCATGCATCTATCCATTCCTCCCCTTACTCACTGTATATTTGTACCACTTCTGTTATGTACCTGGCACTTTCCTAAATACTAAGATACAACTATACATTTTTTTAAATGTTTTTACCTCCCAGCAAATATAGGATCTTTTTTTTTTAATAATGTTCCTGGATGCTAGTCTGTTTGATTAGATTTAGTAACAGAAAAGAAAAAAAAACTTAGCAATTTCCCAGGCTCCCAGTTCCATGTTTGAACTGATAACATTGCTTAGAAATTGAGCTGTTTTGAAGTATTGAGGGCACAAATAATGCCGTATTTCTGAAATAAGGAAAACCAAACTGAAGCAAATCCACCAATATTGGCAGTTAAGTCACTATCAGTTGTTCCATGAAGAAACACACATACCCTCATCCATCCAAACTTCTGTAGATAGATAACACACACCCACTACACACACACACACACACACACACACACACACACACACACACACACACCATTTTGAAGTGAAAATCAAACGTGACCCTCCCATCCTGCCCCCATCCCTCCCCACCCCCTGCCCAGTGTGACAGCTCTGGGAGTGGGTCCAGGTGCCTAGAATTCATGACGGCTGGCAGCTCCCCTGGTCAGGCAGATTCTCCCTGAAACCCAGACACATAGCAAGGGTTCTCCCCTGCCTCTCGCCAACCACCATCGGAGCCTCTGCCAGCTCAGAGCTGACACATTCAGGGACACTCCACCACCTTCACCAGGTCACAGACTGCCCTCTCTTTCCGGTGGACGAGCAGCCACCAGCATCCCTGTTCGCCCTGAGCTCACAGCCTGCATCCCTTCGTCTCTTGCACAATCGACTCTGTTGCCTTTTCAGAGCCTCAACTTTTTCCTTTTTCCTTCAGAGCAAGGAAAACCTGTACTTAAAAGAAAGTCCTGGTGACATCCTTGGACACAGGGAGGGGGAAATATTTTTTATTTACTTCGGCATCAATAAGATGCAATTCATACCTCTCCAGGGGTTTCTGCATAATTAATGTTTTAATAATTCATCTGTTACCTCTGTCGGTTGGAATCTCTCATTCTGTACATTCTTCCCATCAGCTCTAATCCCGCCTCTTGTCCAGTCTGCTATGGAAGGAGTGCGGCCAGGATACGTAAGGCAACTCTGGGTCTACCGAGGTCTCCTCCAGCCTAAATAGGCTCAGTGCCTTCAATCGTGCCCAGCGGCACACCATCATGTTTAACACCAAGAACCTGAAATGTGGTTAATAAGTGTTTTTAAAAAATAGAAAAATGTCAAACCCAATATTAGCTGATTTTAAAGCATTTGATTTTGCATCTTAGGGATCAGAATTAAAGCCGATAGGTCACTTCAGGTGCGGCCAGCATTAAACCCAAACTTCTAAGTGTCTAGCCCTTGCCTTTTCTTCTCTTCTCGTCTCACCAGCTGATAAAGTGCCTAATTGACAAGCCTGAATCAGATACGGAGACTAATCCATCAAACTCGCCCAGCTTTCTGCTTCTAGTCATTAAGATGATCCAACTAACTCTCTGCTTTTCCTTATTCTTTAGGTATTAATACATCACCAGGACCTGTACAAGCAAAAAGAAAAAGTGTGGAAGAGTCAATACAAACGTATATTCAACAGCAAAACAAAGGAGGAGTCAGTTTAATCAGGGTAAGTTGATGAGAAGTGGGTCAATAAAAGCTCTTAAAAATGTGGGAAAACTTGAAACATAACTGTTGTCAGGCAGCGAGAGGGAAGAGAAGAGACTTCCGTGTGGGAGTGTCAGCTGCCCCAGCCTGCAGCCAGCTGGCCCTGAGTCAGCAGAACCTGCAGCTCAGGGAGTCACTTGTCCTAGTCAGCTCTGTGTCCGGATCAACCATGAGACTTTGCCTTTCTTCTCTGGCCAGCTGCTTGCCTTTTCCAAGGGTGGGAGTCTCTGCCTTCCGTTCTCCAAAGCTTAGGTTCTCCCTTCTCCTTCAGGCTCCTAGAAGATTAAATCCTGTTCTGGATCTGAGCCCTGTAACTGCCCTTCGCCATTTCTACAGCCCGCCTTAATTTCTACCCCATGTCTTTGGCCAACCATGAATTATTTTCCCAACCAAAACGCTGAGATTTTTTCCTATCGGGGATTCCTTTATTTGGATGCTTCTTATAACTTTAGAAGACTTTTTTTCCATTGGTCTCTGCATTTCATTTTTTCCCTGGCCTGGCCATTATAACCAAGTCATAAATAGACTTCACTAGATTCCCAGTGTATGAATTTCTGCACAAGTGGGGTCCCTTGGCCTGGCCTATGGGATCTGGCTACCAACTCTCTAACCTCTCCCATGAGGTCCTGGATTATGAGAGGGTACAGTCCAAGCCAAGGGAACCTACCAGTGTATGATCAGGGGCAGGGAGGGTCATGGGAGGTTGGCCAGCCAGGGAGGTACCATAGAAGAGCTACAGGGTATGTTCAGCCCATCTTGATCAGTCCCGATCAGCTGGACCCCAGGAACAAGGTCACCTACTGGTCAGAGCATCTGCCCCTGGTGGTCAGTGCATGTCATAGCTAGCAGTTGAGCAGCCTTAGCTTCTCATTAGCATATTATGCTTTGATTGAATGGATGATCAGACAATTTAGCATATCAGGCTTTTATTATATAGGATTTATAAAAGGTCTACTATGCTTGTGAAGAGCAAAACTGTCTCATATGTGATTTATTTCACTTAAATGAAAATATAATGCTGCTTTGAAAGACTGTTCAAACTCTTAAATAAGAAGACTTCCAATTAAGCTAGGCTAGAGTAATTTGTAGCCAACTGAGAGAAAGAGAGAGAGAGAGAAAGAGAGAGAGAGAGAGAGAGAGAGAGAGAGAGAGAGAGAGAATATAAAAATTAAAAGCCAAACAAGACAAAGTTTATAATCATCAGAGATCTTGGAAATGACTTGTAGATGGAAGTTAAAATTCTAAAGGAGGGAAACCTCAGGCAGGTGAGCTAATGACCTGAAGTGACTTTTCTCTGGGGCTTTGCTGACCTCAGGCTCATTGAGGAGGCTGGGATCTGGGTGTGGTTCAGGCCGTGTTCCTGGGGTTAGTGACCAACCCGGAGGCTCAGAGATCGCCAAAGACCACATCCCCTCAAGACATTTGCAACGTTGTGAAGGCACATCGCCCAGGAGGCAGAAACGCCTGAAAAGAAAAATGTTCTCCAGAGTTTATCAAAGCTTTGGACATGATATTATCATATAGGAGCCTCCAGAGAATGTTCCCAGGGAATACACCAGGCTGTTAGTTCTAAGCTTTGAGAACTGTCCACCAGGAAAAAGCAAAGATAGACTTCAGTCTTAAAACTAATTAAACAAATAACTGCAATCCAGCCTTAGCCAACCGGACCCAGGTGGTCTGTTCTACTCTGCCTGCCTGGCAGAGAAAAGGAAAACTCTGTAAGGGAAGCATGTCAAACTCAAGGCCGACAAGAAGACACTGACATCTGGATAAGCCACAGTTTTTATAACCAGTGTCTACATGGAATCAAACCAGTAGGCATGGCCAGAGATACTACCTTAGCAACAAAAACCAAGAGAAAAACAGGCCATAAACATAGAAAACAAGTGAACCAAATATTGCTTTGGCAGACAAAGGCTTTAAAGGAGCTATGATCACTAGGTTCATGGGAAGAGAGGAAAAGATGGAGAAAGTATATTAAAATTGAGACTTTCATCACAAAATTGAAATCTGTAAAATACTATAATGGAAATCCTGGAATAAAAAAATAAATCTAATAGTAAGAACTCAGATAACAATACATTAAAAAATAGCAGAAAACAGGAATAATAAACTGAAAGGCAGGGTAATTTGAGAACAATATAGAGAGAAATATGAATGAAAAACCCAGGAAAGTATTTTAAAGAAATGCAGTAAATAAGGAAAAGATATCACACTCTGTGCAGTTGGAGCCGAGCCCAGAAGAAAAGCATAGGAACAATGGTGGTAATGGTGGGGTGTGGGGGGAAGGAATAGAGGGGGGGGTGTTTTAAAAGATAATGAGCAAAAATTGTCCACTAATACTAGACATCAATCCCTATTTAAGCAATCCATTTGATTCCATTTAAGTAGAATAAAACCTTTTATAAATCCTATGTAATAAAACCACACTTGGGCATATGATAGTAAAACAGCTGAAAAACCCAAGGGTAGTCTATAATGTATCTGACTGCTTTTAAGTGTTTATGTAACATGTACTAACTTTCCAGTTAATAAATTTCAACAAAAATAGCTCTTGAGAAATTAGACCAGTTTTCAGGAAACACACACACACACACACACACACATACACACACACACACATTTGGATCTAGCAACATTTCCCCTGAAAAACACAGAGTATTAGCTTCCTAAGAATGCTGACACGAATTACCACAAACTAGTCATTGAAACAGTGGAGACTAGAAATAGGAACTCAAGTGTCCACAGGACCATCTTCCCCTGAAATCTGTGGGGAGCACTCCTTCTGTTACTCCAGCCGCTGGTGTTGTCTGTAGCCCTGACCTTTCTGAGCCCACAGATGCCACACTCCAACCTATACTTCCTCTTGTGGCCACTTTCTCTCCAGGCCTCTTCCCTCTTCCTATGAGGATAACAGTCATATTGAAGTAAGGACCCACCGTACTCCAGGATGACTCTAGTGTCATTAATTACATCTGTAATCATCTTATTTCCAAACAAGGTCATATTCTAAAGTTCCAGACTTTCAATGTGGCTTTGTGAAGGACACGATTGACACCAAATAATTATAGTATGGTCCATAGCTCAATGACTTCATGCATAGACAAACTTACCAACTTACCCAACACAACCGTCTATTTAGAGAATAACGTGGAGAAATTAATATTGCACACAGTCTTTAGATAATTCAGAAGATATATATTTTTAGAAAGGCACATCAACAGGTCTTTTAAAGCAACATCTTCTACCATTCTTCAATTGGTTGTATATATGTGCTATGTTTATGTGTTTTAAACCTCTCCCAAGTTAAGCCTTCATTTTCCACAACTAAAGGTATCATCAGGGCTATAAATTTCTGATTAAGCACAGTTTGAATGTCTCAAAAGAGTGCAGTAAGAGCCTCAAAATAGTTGTAAAAATGGTGTAGAATAAATGTTAAAAGAATTATTCTGTTAACACCCCTCCCGCACCAATCGCTATCTCCTATTATCTCTTTTCTACCTCTTTTAGGGACTAAAGTAAAACTGCATTTATTGCATTTATTTACTTTCAACTTTTGAATTATTACTTTATAAATCTTTTTCTTTGTTCAATGAAAATGATCTGGGTATCTTAGGTTGAAATGGATTTTGTTATAACATCTCATTAAAATTAATGGAAATTTTAAAAATTTAATAGCTCATCACCTAATGTCAGGACTTTCAAGCACTAAAGTCATTAAACAAGTGATAATATCAATTCAAAGGAACACAAATAAGACAAAAGAAAACTTCTCAAGATACAAAATAGAAGCTAAAGACAATTGGAAGGCTTTTTTTTAAAGCACTGAGAGAAAATAACTGCCCATTTCTAATTCTTTGTGAAAATATTCTCCAAAAAGGAAGATGAAATAAAGGCATTATTGAAATAAAAAAAATTCAGAGGATACATATGACCATAATATGTTTTTAAAAAGATTCTAAAATGATAACTTTAGTCAGAAGGGAAATTATCACCAAAAGGATAGGAACAATGGTGGTAATGAAGAGTGAAGCTGAAGAAATGAAGAGTGCAATGAAAATAAATGAGTAAGTATTCCTATTAATACAAATAAATATTAAGATAACAATAATTGTGATGCATTCTTAGGTTGAAAGATCATGTATAATTATAATATATAACAACAATAACATACAAGAAGGGAGTGTATAAGTGTACCATTATAAAATTCCAGTAATTTATCAGGGAAGTGGTAAAAGTAATCATTGATGTCAGATCATAGTAAGTGAAGGATACATGCTCTAATATCTCATGTCAGGACCACTAAAGAGATCCTGAAAGAATGTATAACTAACCAGTTATCAAGATAAAAAATCAATAATATATGCACAGGTCCTAGAAATAGCTATTCAATTAATACTTTTAATCACAATCTATGCCACCTAACAAGGCAATCTTGTATGGAACAAAATCACCTTGAATGTTGATTTCAAGCTGTAGGAAAGGCATTCCAGTTCTCAGAGGTGTGACTTAACCATATCACACAGTGCTACTGATATACCTCATAGTGCAGGATATTTTTAACCCAGGAGCTGGTATTTGCTCTAATTGTTCTAAGAAAGAAATTCCTAAGAGTCTATACTATGTTTGTCAAAATGTTCATTCCTCCCAATAGAATGTGAGATACAGGGATAACATAGGGGTAAGTTTCTTACGTTTCATATCTTAAGTTTCACCAACTAAATGTGAGTTCATAGCTACTGAAATCATATATATTTCTTATACTGCTTCATTATCACCGTCAATCACAAACGTTATTGATGGTTAAATGATAGACTGAAGTCACAAACCACAATGAAGAAACAGAGCTTCCTCATGATACAACTCTGTTGAGTTGTCTGCAACTCTGTTGTATTGGTGGCCTTTGAAAACCAAATGTTAGAGTGGCTTTCAAGTAGCTGCTAGATAATGATCTGACGTGGTATTGTCACAGCACAGAGAAGATTAATATTTTAGGGTGTCAGGCATCCCTTTCTGGGAAACAGCAACAGCAAGGAGCCCACACAGTGAGTGGCAATCAGGAAAGGATTACTCGATGGAGCAAAGCCAGAAGCTGGACTCTAGTAAAGACCAATAAACAGCTAGTTTTACCTATCCAGTTTGGCTCAGCTGCGTTGGCCTGCAGACTGAAGGGTCCAGTCTAGGGCATGGACCTCCATTGCAGGTTCCTCCCCAACCTGGGCTCTAGTCGGGGTATATGCAGGAGGCAACCAATCAATGTGTCTCTCTCACATTGATGTTTCTCTTTGTCTTTCCCCCTCTCTCTTCCAGTCTCACTAAAAATCAAGGGAAAACATATCCTTGGGTGAGGATTAAAAAAATTAAATTAAAAATTGAAATAATCACCAGGGTTTTCAAATAATTAATTTCCCTTTTCTAATGTACAAAGCATTTTTTATTTGAAATTGTGTTGGAGAGAGAAATGCCTTATGCTGTTCCTATGCCCACTTTGGCCCACCCTCCTGGTAATCACAGTCCCTCCCAGGAAGGCGGAGCCATGACCTGAGGTCAGAGCAGGGACAATGGCCTTGACATGCTGGTAGCTGATTAACTGAGCCTCTAGCCAGCACTCTGGAGTATGGTGCTCCATTCTGTTTTCTGTGGCAAACTTCAACTTTCCTCCCTCCTCTACATCCCCAACCTCGCCGTCAGTTAGGTAAGGGCCATCTCTGAATATCCAGACTTATTTTCTTTCTTTCGCATACAGACTTACAGAGGGTGTGCTCCAACTTGGTACAGAGAAACCTGTAACCCCAGATCATTTGAAGCTTTGATAATAAAATAAAATTTTATTCTTTTTGCCAGCTCCATTGTTTCTAATTTATAGTTCTAATTTTTTTTAAAAAAAATTGAAAATATAAATGATCAACTGGGCAAATATTGGACACTATAGACTCTCTAGCCATAATTGAATCATAATAGTTCCAAAATCCAACTCTCTCATAATGTTTTTTGGCTACTGTATTGTAATCTTTCAAGCCATAACTTCATTATAGATACCATAATCTTTTAATATATCAAATCAACCTAGATAAGTGTTAGCTCTAATTTTAAACAGGTACTAGTTACACAAAAATAGAGTATATCCCCCCAATATGTGAGTATGACAGTAAGAATGCCTGGAGGTCTAGAGTCCCTGTGAGTCTGAATTATTAGTCAAAGTTTACAGTGAGTTCCACAAGAATTACAGAGCTTTCAGCATTTATTAATCAGGCTTTTTTTGGTTATAAATGACAGAAAGCCAACTCAAGCTAACTTAAGTCCAAAAGAAAATGGCTGACACAGAGATGGAAAGACAAGGATAAGACTGCCTGTTACTCAAAGAATATCGTTAGGATCTGTCTCCAGTTCTCAGTTCATTTTCTTTCTCTCCCCATAAGATGGCCACAAGCTAATGAGACTTAGAAACCACAACAGAACGAGATGGTCCATTCCCAATAATTACATCAGAAGGCCCAAGGACGGTCTGCACAGGCCCAGATTATGTTGCCTACCTACCTACCTACCTAGAAAGTCTCAGATTATTCAGAATTTAGTCACTACCGGTCCCTGGATCACAGGGACAGCAGGTGTGACCAGGTTGGTTCCCCTTTGAAATATCAGGATGCTATTATTAGGAAATGAAATAAGGATAAGATTTTTTTAAAAAATACCTATTTTACTTTGTTTTAAAAATCTCTATAGAATAAAGAATTGTATTTAATAGAATCTCTGGACCTGATAATAAAAACTTGCATAAATTCATATTTCAACATTTTCCACTGAATATAAGAAATCCAACTTGACAACATTTGAAATTACTGAGAGTGTAATTACCATGTGAGTTAATGTGCTCATCCATGCAAGGATCCTTTCGTTTCCTCTCCAACTGTGCTCCACCATTTATAGGATCTCTTTTGATAGCTCCAACTTGATGGAAACCTGTGTTTACCATAAATCCACGTTTAAGACAGGTGTGAAGCAAGAAATGTAGTCTGCATGTTCTATATAATTCGCTCATGATTATAGTTGTTAGGAGATTAAGTTAGAAATTACCCAATGTTTTACTATTTTCTATGTGTAGACCGATTTTTAAATGCTGCCTTGGAACAGAACATTACTTCAAAGACATGCATCTCACCGCTCCTCGGGGCCCCAATTGGGCCACATAAACGGTAAAGAAGATGCGACTTCTGTTTCTTCACCCCTGGTACCTGCTGCTTTGCTATACGCCGAGCAAAGATATTCATAGATCTGGTGCTGTTCTGAGCTCCATGTGGGGAGTGCATGAAACTAAAGAAAAAGAAGATATTTAAAGACCTTTACCAAGTCATGAAATGTGAATCCCTCCTATCCCTCACCCCTGCCTGGCCTGTGACAGACAGACATCACGAACGGACCCAGGCACTCCTCACACATTCCTCAGAGGAGCACTCGGGCAGACACTCAAACCAAGGAGCACGGAAAACAACGTTATTCATCAGTTTTGTGTTTAAACGTGTTCACTTAGAAGGCCAAGAAGAATTTTTGTATTTGCCTTATATTTTACCAATGATCTTAGATGGATTTTTCTTCCCATCCTGTATCTTACTAACTCCTTGGAATTGTACCTGTCTTCATTTCTAGGACTCCAGCAACTGAAATGTCCCTTGAGTCCCTGCCTGATCCCCTATAAGGAGCAAGTGGGAGCAGCACTCAGAACTGTTCAGGTTTCTACCTCTTGGCCATCAAGACGTCTGCAGCATCTCTCAGAGGCCCGGGCATGGCTCAGAGGCGGGGAGCGCACAGACAGCCCTGCCCTGCAGAAGCCTGATGTGGGCTCCAAGGATGTCCACATTCCTCAGGATTCCTTCAGTGCATTGCCTACTTCTACGCATTTTTCTAAATGAAAAGTCCTCCTTTAAAAGCCATTCATTTAACCAACTCAGTGTCATGTTTTTAAAATAAGTGCAAAGACTTGTTTTTTTGAGATTTCAATCCCTCTGTTTTTTTAATGCTCCTTTTGGTTGCCTGGATAAGAAACAGCCGTGAATAAATTAATAAGCATGAGGGAAAATTGATGATTGGAACATGCATGCGCCTGCCCGAGGGAGGGCCACGTGTCTTTGGCATCAGGGGCAGTGCACCTGGGTATGAGGCATACATGGTGCACCCTCCTCCCTGTGTGGAAGCGAATTCCCAGAAATGAATGGCTCAGCCTCAGGGCCAGGAAAGCATGATGGCAATGATACACACGTTCGAGTCAGCACCGTTTCTAAGGGAACCCTGGGACCATTCTGTGAAATCAACTGTTACTGAAGCTATGAAATGATGAAAGAGATCGATCTCATCAAACCATTCGTTACCCTCACTTCATAGAGGAGTCATGTCAGGCTACTCACTACCTAAAGGCAAAGGGAATCACATGCTGTAAATGCCAGTTACAAAAGCCACATACGTGTTTCCACAGGGGAGAATCCAGCAAACGATGGAATTGGTCCCGTGTGAGGGGAGAGCAGTTCCGTTATGCATGTGTCCCTGGCTTGCTCTGCACCTGCTCCCAGGGACAGGCCTGCCACCATTCACCTTTCTTCCTCTGTGATTTCCTTGTCTCAGCTCTTCCTCCAGCCACACACAGTATGTCCTCTCCCCTTAAAGTCATGGCCACTCCAGACACGCTGAAATCATGACTCCCACCCCTCAGTGTGATCCTCTCAGATGCGTTTTGGCAAAGCACTGACCGTGTCTAAGAGCTTGAGGTGTAAAATCAATGCAACTTGAATGGGGACAGGGCAGACTTAATAGAAGCTTTTGAATGACCTAACTCTTTGGGCCCGTGAGTGTGGCTCTTCCACAAAATACCACAGCCTGAGTGAGTCTATTTTGAAGAAGTGGCGTAAGAAATTTAAGTTTAAAAAAAGTGGCTCTCAAAAGAAATTTCAATTGTTGTCCAGTTGCAAGTTGGCTCTGTTGACTAATGACTTTGCCCACCGCTGACCTAACTACTGGCAAGTACTTTCAGCCCAAACAAACCTTGTGAATTCTGTCAGTATGGAGGTATATTCACAAATAGTATATGTTATCGAGGGAATTTCATATCAGAAGAAAACATCCCAACTCAATCCTCTGATTTGACACTAAATTACATTTACTTTAATTGATTTTATGTTTGCCTTAAAAAGTATGAACACATTACCTTATGTCATAAAGGAGTTGATTGGCCTACAATTTTATCACTTGCTACAAACCTCTGCCTTGTTTAAAAATAATTTTCATGCAGTAAATTTGATTTCATTCGTGCAAGTTCAAATGTTTCAAATGTCATAGTTAAGATAAGATTAGACTAATTTAGATGATGCCACCCCCATCATGAGACATATGCAATATTGTTGATTAATTAGTAGATTAGTCCATTCACTCAGTTTGTTGTGTTTGAGATTGTATCCTATACCTGTGAAGAACGGGGCCATTTTCAGGGCATCCTCTGCAGGTTAAACACCCAAGACTACAATAGCGTCAAAACTGACACGCACAACAACAGAGACATATCCATGGGAATTTAGAGAGGAGAGAAAATAGTTCTGTTTGAAGGAATTGTGAAAGTCGCAGAATTGGCTTCGGAAGATGGGTAGAGTTTTTACACATCAGATGTGGGACAGAAGGTCACTCCAAGGGAAGGGGAAAGTAAGAGTGGTATGGAAGCAGACGTGCTGGGAGACTGGGGTGAGCCTCGCTGGTCTGCCAATCAGAGCACCAGGAGCAAGTTAGTGGGCATGGCTGGTTGGGCACAGCTAACGAGCGGCAAACTAAAGGATTTTCAGATTAGTGGTGACAACGGGATGAGTTAGGATATTGCTCAGAAAGTAGTTAAGTGTTATGCATCGAAGATCTATTAAATAAGATGGATGGAAAGACACTGGATGCCAAGAGATGAGTGAGGGACAGCATTGCAGTCGTCCAGATGAGAGGAGCAGCTGGTCCAGTTTACTGCCAAGAACCGATAGGAGACACAGGTTTCCCCCACAAGTGCCAATTCCCATGTAGCATCAACCACATTGCTCTCACTGAATAAACATAGGGTGTTCTCCAAAATGTACACACACATACACTTTGAACAATTATGAAGGTGGTGTTTGTTAAAATACGTTTCATTTTCAAAACTGATCTATCTGCTGTTAAAGTGTGTATACATTTTGGGGAGGCACCCTGTACGTGTTGAGTGACTGAATTGGAGTTAAGAGATACTTCAGAAGAAATTCTGGCAGACCCCTAAGTGGATTAATAATGGAAGGTGATTAAGAAAAAGTGAAGGTGATTAAGACTCTGAGACTTGGAGAGCAGTATCATAGTTAAGAAATTCAGGAGAAGGTTTGGGATGATGCGCTCAGCTATCTGTTCAACACATTTTTCTGAATGCCTGCTATGTGCAGGTTCATACAGAACTTTGAAGACACCGAGTCTGAGCTACGAAGACAGATATATTCTCTCATTTCATCTGAATAATGAACTCATATAAAGGTTGCTTTGTGGTCCAAATATTCCCTGACAATTATTCCTATTTCCTGCTTGACTTTAATGCTGAAAGATTTGGCTGATTCTAGTTATTACAAATATAATTCTAGTTATTACAAATTTAGTTATGAAATCAGAACTGTATTTTATTGACAGGAGCACTTTTTTTCCAAGCGAAGGTAACGTGTGTTGTCATGGTAATTCCACCTCAATTATCTTGCAGTGACATTTTTTTTTCCTTCTAATGTGGCACCTTCTCTAGGTATTTGTAATCTCATCAAGGCGTTTAACTAATGAAATACTTTAAATTACTCCCCCAGATAATGTCAGAACATAATGACATCGAAATGGCCCAGCTATGAAGACCCCCTAAATGTTTATTTTAATCCTCCACTTGAATGTTTCAAAAATAAAATGGAAGGGTAATGATATGAATTAAAATATAATTATCTCGGGCTGTTAAGAACAACGTGCTCCTGTTTTTTAAAATATTTTTAAAAGATTTTGTGTTGTGTGCTTTATTATGGCTATTTATTTAAGGATGGCTACTTTCAAATTCTCCCAATACATCTCCCCTACTCTGAGGAATAAACACCACTCCAAACCACTGACAACGTGTTTCAGCCCTAGTTTTATTTGTTTGCAATGTTAGACACAGATTCAGGTTAACTATTTTTGTTTGGTTTGGTTTGATTTGGTTTGGTTTTTCCCCACAGATATATCTGCTGTGGATGCTAGTGTATTTTATCACTGCTTGCATGGATAAAACCAGGCCAGTCCAAAATAAGGTAATTTATATTTAATTTATTGGTTCTAATATAACTCAGTAGGGAGTGACCAGATTGGAATCCATCTAAATGGATTTTTTAATCTGAAGTTTGTAGAGTGTTGAACTATCCCCAGAGCCCTAGCAGCAGCCAAGGTTCAGGAAGGAGTAGCATTGGCTCCATAACCACCACCCCCAGTGTGTGCCCACCCATCCGTGTCATCCATTCCATAGTGCTCTCAGCCCTCCTGCTGACCAGGGTCCTAGTGGTCTAGAGGTCCTGGAGACATAATAAAGGGGAGGAACCAGATAGCTGTGAGAGAAATGTCACAGGCAAAGTGAGGGCAAAGGTCTTAGAATGTGACCTGTTCAGCCAGGAATAGATGGAAGCATAGAAGCTGCCCTCTCCTTTCCCACATTGATAGACAGAGATCATTGGCTCCTTCTGTGGAGTGTGATGAGATCACTTTCCAGCCCAACTGATGTAGCTAAGTGCCTGGCTAGTGTGGCTCAGTGATTGAGCTTCAACCTATGAACTAGCAGGTCACAGTTTGATTCTCGGTTAGGGCATATGCCTGAGGTATGGACTTGATCCCCACTGTGGGGCATGCCGGAGGCAGCTGATACATGATTCTCGTCATTGATGTTTCATCTCTCTCTCCTTCTCCCTTCCTCTCTGAAATCAATCTTATTTAATAAAAGCTTAATATGCTAGGTGTCCAACTGTTCATTCAACCTTTTGACCAGTTGCTGTGACATGCACTGACCCCCAGGGGGCAGACACTCTGATCAGAAGGTGAGTTTGCTGCTGGAATCTAGCTGATCAGGACTGGGCAAGATGGGCCGACATGCCCTGGAGCCCTCCTGCTAGCCCTCTACAGCCTCTAAACTATTTCTTCTAATTAATTTCCTTTCAATGTGCATGAATCCATGCACTGGGCCTCTAGTAAATATATATTAATTAAAACAACTTCCCAGAAGAAAAGGAGAGTATAGAAACCTTTAAATAACAGAGAACATTAGTATGAATTCAGGGGTTTCTCATAGTCAGACTTCCTAATGAGCCATGAAATAACCAACACATGTATCTGCTGAGAGCACAGGTCCAAAATTCACATTCTGTATTGGACTCCCAGCTCCCAGGTGAGGACACTCTGCGAAGATCGTGAGAGCACCCACTGCCCTGCTGCTGAAAGGTCTAGGATAAGGAAACAGCTTACTGGGGCTTCTCTGAAGCTCATATTTAAACAAGAAAAATGTTAACATTAGTTGAAAATTTCCCACCCCATAAAAGACAAATATACACAAAATCAAGGTGAAAATGGACAAAATAGAGTTTCTTTAAAAGGATGAAATTATGCCACGTGTCTTACTAAAGGTTGTGCTGAGATTGCTCAATATGACAAGCCCTGCCACAGTCTTGGAGGGGGTGGGTAGTGGAATGTCTGAATGTTCACCCTTCACACATGAGAAGATCTTCATGCCTGGGAACCCCCTCTAGGTTCACATTGAAGAAGCCATACTGGTACCGACATGTAAGGAGGTTTCAGGGGAGAAACTCAATTTGTTACTATCTTTATGCTGGACCCACCCTACCGTGGGCTTCTGTGGGAAAATGCAGTAAATATTTCCCATTAGGAGATGCAAACTATTTTCTGGAAACACGGCTGCCTTGTGCTCAGCGTATGACCACTGGTCATACATTGTTGTGCACTTAAAAAGCCATATCTGGCAAAAATAAAGGCAAATGTCTACAGGGGTGGTATAGCATTTGTGACCTAGAAAGTTGTTCGTGGTCACGTATTAATTTAACTAGAGGCCCAGTGCACAGATTCATGCACTGGTGGGTTCCTTGGCCTGGACTGCGCCCTCTCACCATCTGGGACCCCTTGGGGCATGTCGGATTCCTGGTTTCAGCCGGATCCCTGCAGGTCAGGCCGAGGGACCTCACTGGTGCACAAATCCATGCACCAAGCTGGTTTTGGTCAATCCCCACAGACCAGGCTGAGCGACTACACCAGGTCATTGGCCAGAATGGGCATGGCCACTGCCAGGGCATGAGGATCTGGTACTGGGTTCCCTGAGCGAGGAAGACCCCTCTCTTGGCCTCTCTCGTTCCTCTTGGCCTGCTGCCCTGGACTCCTGGCCTGCAGGCTCTCTCACTCCTGCTTCCCAGCCTTCTCCTGCGGGGCCCACAGCCAGGCAGACCCCACAGACAGCGGACTAATGGGCTGCAGCTGGCCTCACACTGGCCTGGACCCAGCTCCAGCACAGAAAGAAAATCTGGACTTGGCTTTGCATGTAGCGTTACTGAAACCACCACAATGTTATTCTGTAACTGGACTCAGAGAAATGGGGCTTGGGAAACCCAGGGGGTTATTGCACACAAATAAGACCACTTATCACCCCGTGCAAGTCTCAGAGAATTATTTTTCTTGAGATATCATAAGGACCCCACCCCAAGCACCCCATGGGAAAGAGAATACCCCAATTTTCCCCATAACACGATTAGTAAATGATAACTTGAAAATGAGAAATCAGAAATTAAGTAGAGAACACAGGGAGTGTTTTAGGGAGCGATCAGATGTAGAGAGAAGAAGTAATAGCAAAATCAGACAGCAGGCCCTCTGTGGAAGTCTATCAAGATGCTCCAGATGGTAGTGCGTCTGGGCGGGAGGTGGACAGGGGTCACTGATGCGTTTGTCAGGGGTTCAGTGTGCAATCCCCACATCTCATCACAGCCCTGCCTGTGTCTACCCTTGTTTCTCCCACACATACACACGCCCGTAATACCATCTCTATATTTTTTTAGGTTAGTGTAAACATTTACATTCTAAGATTCAGATGATCAGCTACTGTGTGTCTGTTTTTAGCACTTTCTCATAATAGTTAAGATTTTTTTTTTCGTTTTTGAGGGGAAAGACGGTTTTGAGATCATTTTTAAAAAGTAGGCTTTCCTTCCAGCACCTTTCTATTGTCTGAAACCTAAACAGTCCAACAGCCGCACAAAAGTATAATAGCAGGTGCTGGGTGTTTGAAAGTCTGCGAGGGATTGATGAGTCTGTGTGCTAAGAGGTTCTTCATATTGGAGATCTTCTGATACAACCCCGGCTGCCAATGCATCCACTGCAGGTCCGCCCTGCATGTCTGCAGGAAAGCCAGCTCTAATGGATGTAGGTTGCTATCTGTCTCAATATACCCAACAGCGTCTTTCGCATGTGCACCTATCACAGCTCATCGAAAGTGATAAGCTGGAAGGCTGATATTAAAAAACATGAACCCGCTTGCCCTTGGCTTACGACCTCCCAGCTCTGATGGCTGATTTGCAGATAGAAGAGGCTGGTGTGGGCGCTGACATTTTTCACAGGAGACGAGGCAGCCAGCTGAGAGGCTCATTCTCGGTGGATTGTTTCTCAAAGTGCTTTCCGTGTCAATGACGGGCACCTGGGAGTGAGATAAAGTGAGGCTGGACCAGGAGAAAGCCTCATCTAACACAGGTGCCGGCGTGGCAATTAATCCGCGTGCTGCTTGGAAGAGAAAGTGACGTTATCTTTCACTCCACAGATAACGGGGTGTCATGATGAAGTCATATCTCTCCCAACAGATCGTCGACTAATGCCTCTCTTTGAATTTTTTTCTCTAAACTTAATATTTACTTTCGGCTGATATCTTCTGATTCGCATACTGATGTACTCCCTATTTGTCAGAGACTAAGTGTTTATTGCTTTAACTGTTGGATAATAATTAATATTTTGATATGATCTGATACATATTCTATAACAACAAATTACTTATTTTTTCATTAGCAAAGCTGAATAGTTAATCACTTCATTGCCTTTTATTAACTGCTAATTTCCCTCCTTTATTAGATTATTACTCATAGAGTAGGGGCCCAGGGCATGACTCTGTGCACCTTGAAAGAAACTGTGGGGCTTGAGGCTACCGTGGGCTCAGGGGCGGGTCTCCGCTCATCCTCCGTGCCCCACCCACCGCAGCCCCAGACCCTTGTCTGCCGGCAGCCCTATTCCTGCTGCTTCCATACGCTGACAGCACCAGCCCTGCGTGCACCTACAGACGGCACAGAGCAATGAGGGCCGGTGCCAGCCGAGCCGTGTGAGCGGGACCAGCACCAGCAGCAGGTGCAAGTGGCGGCTGCTGCTAAAGTTGCCTCTCCGGAGCTGGGGGAGGAGGAAAAGCCCCCAGAGGCGATTGGGGCAGCAGCCGAAGCTCACATTCACTGGTGGCACCGAGCAATCGGGACGGGTGCCGGGCGCTGGGTGCTGGCAGCAGGTGCAAGCAGGGCCAGCTCCAGCATCAGGTGTGAGCACCAAGCAGGACTTCAGTGTGTGGGAGCAGAGAATGTTCAGTAACCACCGGATGCTCGCCCCAATGACAGCAACCTGCACCACACCTCCCCAATCTCTTTAACGTGTCTCATTTGAGTGGAGAAGGACTTGCCATTCTGGTGTTGACTTCAGAGCCTTCTCTCTCTGGTAAGAACAGAGGGACATTGAGCAGCCTGTTGGGGACGTACAGGGTGAAATCCTTCCTTAAGGCCCATTAGCACCGCCAAAACAGTTGTTACCAAGGTTGCTCTCTTCGGTAACCTTTACATTTATTTCTAGACATAAGTCACCAAGTGTGTATCAATAATTTTAGATTTGTGAATGCTTCTGACTTAGCAGAATAAAGAGCTCTCTTCCAGGATGCGTGATAGTAAATGAAGTATTATTGCAACATGCCTTCTCATCCTGAAGTAGCACCATTTAAAGTTATAAATTCTCATGGTCAGGAGAGTATTGTGATAATTTCAAAAACAACCTTTAACTCCATCAACAAAATTACACTTACTTTGATCTAGTGAAGTGAGAAAATACATAAAGTAAAAACAGCAGTGTCACAGAAGAGACATTTAACCAACATCACAGGTTTTCATTATGGAAAACAGACATTCTAAGGAGGCACAGCTCTGCTGTTAATCTCCCTTAGGGCCCTATCATAAGTCACCTAACTTCTCCAAGCTTTGAGTTCTCACATATAAACAAAAAGCAAAAAGAAAAAGAGGAAAGAAAGAAAGAAGAAAGAAAGGGAAGGGAAGGGAAGGGAAGGGAAGGGAAGGGAAGGGAAGGGGGGAAGGAAGGAGGGAGGGAGGGAAGGAAGGAGGGAAGGAAAGAAGAAAGGAAGGAAGGAAGGAAGGAAGGAAGGAAGGAAGGAAGGAAGGAAGGAAGGAAGGGAGGAGAAAGAGTAAGAGATCTAGGCTGTAGAGATGCCCAATACCCTGTGAGACTCTTAGTGCCAGTGAGGATGGAACGTTGTCACCAGATGGCACTGAATTCCTCAGAGAGAAACAGCTTTTCCTACCTGCTGGTGCCACAGAGCCCCATGCCACGCTCTGCATGCTGTGGGCCCCTGAAGAACGCTGTGCTGATGGACGAGTAGAAACCTGCTGGAGGGGCGTGCCTCCTGAGTTAAAAGAACCCACCTGAGAACCCAAGGCCTCCGGTGCCTGGCCCTGGGTCTGATGCTCTAAGCGTGCTAAGCCATCAAGGAACAATTCTCCTGAGATCCTTTAGGAAAAGCAGTTATAAATAACTGAAATCAAAATGAGATTAAGATGTAGTCTCCAGGATGCTAGAGGAAGTAGAGGGAGACTGAATATTGACCTTGTTTCTGCCACTTAATTGCCAGGTGAATTAACTTCTGATGTGTTATTCTTGCCTGAAAAAAAAAATAGAACTGAAGACTACCTGCGTGCTTATTGAGAAAAGCGATCTGTAAGTGGTAAAGTACTGTAAGATTCAAGGTTACTGTTATTGTCGAATAATTCCAAACGGCGTCCTATAATTAGTCTCCGGTTTACCAAAGCTAACGTCATTCATCTAGCCCTGCTGTTTCCAAAGGATGTTTGCTTGTGCTAATTCATCATTGTAACATCATTGATTGAAAGATACATATTTCTAAACACGAGAAATTTGATATTAGAACAGATTATGTGCATTCCTCCAAATGGAGAATCTCTCCTCTGAAAATTAGATAAAGACATTATACTTTTGGTCAGGAAAATAGGCACACTTGCATTATTCTAAGTAAGATGTAAATGATGACATTTTTGTGCTTTTAATTTTTACCAAAGCAACTAAATCATTGATTTTGGAAAGACAACTGTATAGCATAGTTAAAAAATCAATTTTTTTCTAAGCAACTATTATTTTTTCCCCTCAAAGGAATTACATGCATGGGTTATTTTATGACATATAGGAAAGCATCTTTCATTTTTATGCTGCATATGGAACCACCCGTGACTTGGTGCTCATGTCTTAAAGATTATAATTTGCTCATAAAAATAAATCAGATGCCTCTGCAGAGCCAGGGACAGTGCTGCTGTCTGCCAACCCCTACGACCCAATGAGGCGTGAGACAGGCTCTGAGCACAATCAAGTTATTTACTGTCCTCTGGCCAATAAAGAACAACAAGAAAGTAGGAGAGTCTATATTCATCTATAAGTAGAAGAAATGGACATGGGAGACAACGAAGGTCATCAACGTTAAAATGCCGGGGAGTGGTTTCTATAACAAGACAGAGCGATGATGAACTAGAAGGAATTAGACAAGGGTGCTACCTATCAACAGCAGCCAGACCAAGAGCAGACAACGTGATAGCAGCTAAAAATGCTGTCCTTGCTCAGCCGCATGGCTCAGTAGTTGGGTGTGGACCTATGAACATAGGAGGTCATGGTTCAATTCCTGGTCAGGGCACATAACCAGGTTGCAGGCTCCATCCCCAGTATGGGGCATGCAGAATGCAGCCAATCAAGGATTCTCTCTCATCATTAAGGTTTCTATCTCTCTCTCATTCTCCTTTCCTCTCTGATATCAAAAAAATATTTTAAATAAATTAAATAAATTAAATAAAAATATATAAATGCTGTCCTCATGCCCCCACAGTAATCAGAGAGAACTTTCCTTGTGTGAACACAGAGTGGAGACCAGGCCTAAGAGAGAAAAGAACTGCCTCTTAAGAGAGGGCACACAAAAAGAAGGGCAGACCTGTTATGCAAATAACCCTAGCTTCTTGAAAATTAAAACAACTCAAGCTTGGTGTTGCAAGCAAAACATTAACTCTAGAAGCGGCAACATTTTTATTGGAGAGTAATCTGGAAAACACTGATAATTTCAGAGTGATGGTAAACAGTTCTGGTAAAACTTCTGCACCTCTTTAGGAAAAGCATCACTTATTAGAACCTTGAGGATAAGGCAGACCCCTTCCTTCCAGGCCTGCAGCGGCAGCAGGAGCAGAAGGACAAAGCAGGCAAGGGTGCCAGTCACTGACAGTCCAGCCAGCTCACCAAAGCCCTCCCCACGGGACCTCCAGTCTGGGCCTTCCCTGCAGCAACGGAGTGTCGCCCGGCAGCTGAGGCCCAATGAGCTCCACACGACTTGGTTTGACAGTGGTTTGGGCCCTGTTAATATAAAAACCAGTGTGTATAGTGTCCGTGTTTCTCTCAAACAGACATCCTCAATGCACCCCTTCACTCACCCCTCAGGTGCTCTTTGTTCACCTCCCTAGCCCCTCCCAGGAGTCTCCTTGTAAGAAAGTTCAGCATTGCAGGTGGCTCCCCTCCTAGGAAGCTATTTTCCTTCCTTTGGTAAGGCTTTTCTTTTTTTTAATATATTTTATTGATTTTTTACAGAGAGGAAGGGAAAGGGATAGAGAGTTAGAAACATCAATGAGAGAGAGACATTGATCAACCACCTCCTGCACATCCCCTACTGGATGCCCTTGACCGGAATCGAACCCGGGACTTTCCAGTCTGCAGGCCGACCCTCTATCCACTGAGCCAAACCGGTTTCGGCTGGTAAGGCTTTTCTTACTACAATGGTGATCAGATTTGGTGCATAGTGCCAGACAGTTTTCCAAAGTGGTTGTACCAATTTAACTTTTACCGATTTAATGAGTCGCAACTGCTCCCCATCCTTATAAAAATGTGGTCAGCTGAGACCGGTTTGGCTCAGTGGATAGAGCATCGGCCTGCGGACTGAAAGGTCCCAGGTTCGATTCCGGCCAAGGGCATTTTTTCTGGTTGCGGGCACATCCCCAGTGGGAGGTGTGCAGGAGACAGCTGGTCCATGTCTCTCTCTCATCAATGTTTCTGACTCTCTCTCCCTCTCCCTTTCTCTCTGTAAAAAAAAAAAATCAATAAAATATATTTTTTTAAAATGTGACTAGTCTTCGTGACTGGGGTGCATCTTTCTGTGTAATCTCAACTCACTGGTGACCTTGCCATGAGCATGCTATCCATTTTAGTGATATGCCCATTCACGCCTTTTGCCCACTTTTTATTGAACTGCTTGTCTTTAATTATAGATTTCCAGGACTTATTTGCATATTCCAGATACGTCTTCTATTGAATACATGCATTAAAAATATCTTCTCAGTCTAAGATTGTCTTTTCATTCTCTCAATATTGATGAAGTCAGATTTACCAACTATTTCTTTTAGGAATTAGCATTTTATATCTATTTTAAGAATAGTTTGTCTACGTCAAGGTCATGACTATATTCTTCTATTTTTTCTTCCAGAAGATTTACATTTGGTCCTTTTAAATTAGTCTGATCATCTAATTTGAACCATAATTTATGTGCATTGTGAGCTAAAGAAAAAGGTTCATCCCCTCCCCCATAGAGATATCCAAATTTGTTCAGTGTCATTTATTGAAAGGCCTTTTCCTCCACTAGATTTAAGTGATTTGTTCATCTTAAATGAGGTAACCATATGAATGGTGTCCGTTTTATGGACTCTCTTTTCTTCCACTAGTACCAAGAGAGAGCCCAAAATTGGTACAGAATAAGAAGCAGAGTCTTTTATGCAATACACACTACAAATAAACTGTCATACAATCCAGCAGTCCCACTCCCTTCTTACTATGACCCAAAAAGAAATAAGCACATATGTCTATCAGAAATATATGTACACAAATTTCCATCACAGCTGTATCACAAGGGTCAAAAACCAGACGAACCCAGATATTCATCAATAGAAGAATGGACCAGTAAACTATGATATATTAACACAATGAATGGCAATTTTTAAAAGCTGCAGCAGTGTCTATTACGGCATAGCAGTTTAAAAAAGCAACTATTGCTCTTACCTGTTGAAGTCCATGCTATGTGCCCTACAATCCAAAAGGCCAATATTCAAAAAGTCAGAGCCTGGAGTGAGGAAAGATTTATTCATCCAAAAAGTGCCAGCCTGAGAAGATGGGAGCCTTAGAGGTTCCTCAAATCCATTGTCAGAGAGTCCTGACTTCAGTATTCTTTTGTGTCAGGGGAGAGAGTGGGGTAGGAAGTGTTGGAAGGCCCACAGTAGATATATGGGCACTGGCAGGGATCCTAAATCTCTTTATTCCCCGTCCATTAACCCCTGCTGATCCGAATCCCATGTTGAGGCTCCTACAAATCTTTGATAAACAATCATAGTTGTTGTATATATTCCCACCTCCTTTGGAGTGGCACCGTCAGGCAAGGGGCAAGGTGGGTGTTCTTAAAGAAAGAAAAAAACACCTCAAGCCTCAAGCTGAATCCCTGAGTGATTAGCATGTATCTACGCAAGGACACAGCAGGCTCGAGTAAGAGGGGGTCAGAGAGGCTCTGGCATTACTATGTACAAGCACATGGAGAACCTTAAGAATTCCTTTAGATGAAATTCCTTCAGGTGAAATTCCTTCAGATGAAATTCCTTTAGATGAAGCACCTACATGACTTCCTTTAGATGAAGTTCAAGACCACGAAGAAGTAATCTGTGGGAGTCAGAAGAGTGGTGACCACCAGAACAGGCAAGAAGGAAGGAAGGTCATGCCAGAGCTTTCCAAGGATCCAAATGTGATTTGTGTCTTGATCTTACGGTTACATGGGGCTATAGAAGGAGCAAAGATCAGCACACTGTACCTTTAAAGTTTGTGCAATTTACTGTGTCACTGGATTTGTTTCCAATGCCGCCCTGTCACTAGCAAACAACCACAAATGTCGCTACTGAAAACAGCACGAGCTTATAGCTCACAGTTATCTGGGTGAGACGTCCAAATGGCTCAGCGAGTTGCTCCGTTCCAGGTTGTGCAGGGTCCACATGGAAAAACTGGACAGCTGGGCTCTTATCAGAAGCTTTGGAAAGAGTCCTCTGTCAAGGTCATCCACATAGTTGGCAGAATCTAGCTACTGCTGCTGGAGAACTAATGTCCCACTTCCTCGTTCTCTTAGCTCGAGACCTTTCCCATCTCTGCACAGAGTCACCTCAGAGCCAGGACCAGAGTATCCAATTTCTGAGGTTTGCATCTCTCTGACATCGTCTTCCAGAGCCACTATCGTGTCTTCCTCTTCTAGCACATCTGACTCTTCTGCCTCCCATTTTGCGTTAAAGTGCTCATTTGCTGATACTGGGTTTAACTGGAGTGATTTCCTTATTTTAATGTCCCATAACCTTATGTACATCTGCAGGGTTCTCTGTGACATGTGACATATCATATGACCCAGGGTTGGGATTAAAGTGTGGAAGGGAGGGCATCATTTGAACATCAGTTACCCCAATAATGAAGACGGGTCACTTGACTGGGAAAGCTGGTGTGTACCTATACACTACTCTGTACCCCAGACTCTTCCCCATTTTGGTCAGACTCCAAAGCATCCTTGATCCAATCATGTTTGTGGTATCAAAAAGTAGAATATTCATAGCTACTCCTCCTATTTCATTTGTCTCATCATCTATATTACTGATCAAGCCATGTGCTTCTAATTCACTGATATTACATTATTACATTCCAATACGAACATGGCACAAATAGCATTTCTCATATATAAAGCTACCTTCGTATATCTACAAACCTCTCCAAACAAATAAATATACTTTATATGCTCAGTTATTGACTTAATTCATTACCCTCTAGTCAGTTCTATCAGATAGTACGCCTTTAAACATGAAGAATCACATTTCACTCTTATGTGGGCACTATTTCAAACACAGACCACACAATTTTTCTTTCAAAGAGAAAACATTAAGAAGTTACTTGCAATATTGTTTTACTCGTCCTGATTTAGTCCTAAACTCATCCTTGCAATTACTATTTTTACTTTAGATTTATAGAGAGAGGAAAATCATTGAGGGACATTTGAGATTTTGCTATCTGGCATATGTTGTAAGTTTGGCTCAAATAAACTCATAAAACTTCTCTTAAAAACAACCAACAAACAAAAATCACCAAACTACTTGATAATTTATGCAGTAGTGCTGTCAAAACTGATGTACTTTCAATTTTCAAAGCACGTATGTTCCTGTGCTGTGTTTCACATAATCCAACATCAAAAAAAGACATCCTTAATTTTGACTTGATTGCACTGTAATTATTCAAATATCTTTAATTTTATGTTCTGGTCTAATTTCCATATTCATTTTTATAATTAAAAAAAGAGTATTATAGATAATGTACCTAAAGTACTTCCATTAATTGGAAAAGGCAATTCTTAAACAATAAGAGTCCTAACAGAACACAGTATCAGTGCCACTCTGGCAATAGCTGTAGTTATTGGCAACATACATCTTAGCTGAGTGCCACAACCTCAGCACCCAGTGGTCTGTTCTGACTTGGCAGAATCTCTTCACAGCGGGCAGGACTCCTGCTTGACCCATGACCTCGTCAATAGTAAAGTCATTCTTCCTGCTACCCATTGAGTGAGGCTAGTGCTCAGGTCAGGATCAAGGCCTAGAGAACCTCTTCTTCTGCTGAGATGGAGATTTTCTTATTGTGATAGCTCTGCAGAGCTCTTATCAATCACGGGAACTGCACCCTTCCCTGCCCTTGGCTGAGCCTCACCGACAGGGAAGTCAGCAGATCCGCCAGATGAAACAGGAACTCAGGGTCGCTGAGAAAAAGGAAGGTGGATAGGAAGGCAAGAGAGGGAGCACCACAAGGAGTCAGGGACTGTGCTTATCATACCCCCCTCTGCAGTATATGACACGCTTCAGCCGGAAGCGTCTATGAATATGGAAAATCTTTAGGAAGCACAAAAACATTTCAGGAAAATAAGGTATTTTGTAGGAAAAGAAGCTTCAACTAGAAAGTAGTACTAAAATTCTTTAAATGCTAAACATTTCATTAACGTTGATTTTTAGCATAAGGTCTTTCCATTCCCTGAACCCAAAAGCAGCTAAAACCTGAACTAAGAATCTGTTGTTATAAAATTGGAATATATCTAGTGAATCATTATTAAATCGCTTTTGTTCCATTCTAACGCATTTTAGGTGATCAAACAATTGGATTAAGCCATCGGCAAATTTTTAAAAGCCTCATGAATATTGTGACAGTGCCAAGTCCTAGGACATTAGAAAGATAATAATACCTCTCTTGCAAAATGAAAAAAAAAAGTGCCAGCTCAAAGAATCATATGGTCTTAACAGAAGTTTAAAATTGTCACTGAATAGTTCTTATCAACTCATTATTCTTCTATGAAAAAGGTAGGTGGATATTTTTTCAAAAATATGTTAATTAAAAAGGAAACAAATCAAGTGAAATAAAAACCTACCCAAAAGCTAAGTGATATGTCCAAAGAAGAAGTGGTGTCAAACCGAGACTGGTTGGCTCAGTGGATAGTGTCCGCCTGCGGACTGAAAGGTCCCAGGTTTGATTCCGGCTGGGGGCATGTACCTTGTTTGCAGGCATAACTCTAATGGGGGTCGTGCAGGAGGCGGCTAATCGATATGTCTCTCTCTCATCGATGTTTCTAACTTTCTATCCCTCTCCCTTCCTCTCTGTAAAAAATCAATAAAAATTTAAAAAAAAAAGAAATGGTGTCCAAGTTCTGATCCCCAACTCTACCAGTTATTAAAATAATATTATTTGTATCTGGTGTGTCTCAGTGGGTAAACATCGACCTATGGACCAAAAGATCACAGTTCTATTCCTCGTCAGGGCACAAGCCTTGGTTGCACGCTCAATCCCCAGTAGGGGAAGTACAGGAGGCAGCAGAACAATGATTCTGTCTCATTATTGATGTTTCTATCTCTCCCTCTCCCTCCCTCTCTGAAATTAATACAAATATATTTCATATATTAATCCTATATGATAAAAGGCTAATATGCAAAATAACTGAATAGCAAAATGACCGGTCGCTATGAGGCGCACTGACCACCAGGGGGAAGTCACTTAATGCAGGACCTGCCCCCTGGTGGTCAGTGGGCTCCCACAGGGGGAGCACTGCTCAGCTAGAAGCCAAGCTCATGGCTGGCAAGGCAAAGGAAGGAGTCTCTGCTGCCTCCACAGCAGCACTAAGGATGTCTAATGTGTGCCTCCCCCCCAAGGGCTCCTAGATTGAGAGAGGGTGCAGGCAATGCTTAGGGACCTCAACCAGTGCAGGAATTTGTGCACTGGGCCTCTAATGTGTGTGTGTGTGTGTCTGTGTCTGTGTGCGTATGTGTGTGTGAAAGAGAGAGAGAGAGAGAGAGAGAGAGAGAGAGAGAGAGAGAGAGAATATATATATTAGTAGTAGCTCAGGATAAATGGAATAATATTATGATATAAACTTTGAGTTCCAGCTTGGAAGAATCTAATATTATTTTTTAAAAGGGAAGCATATGTGAATTAGAGTGGGATAAACTTCTATGATCTTAACTGTATTCACACGTTGGTTAAATATAATATGCAATTCTACCTGTCAGTGTTGTCTGAGTTGGCACTGCTATAATGTACCCATGGCCATAACGCTCTTCTACAGCCCACAGTAACTCTCGAGTATTGAATGTAGTCGACCCACTGGTTCCATAAGCCATGTGTCACCAAGGGGAAAGTGTCCTACAGCCATGAGACAACCCTCGGAGATGTCAGGAAATGTTCAAGGGGCCACAGGGAGGATCACCTGCTCCCTGCTCCCTGTCACTGCATTACTGAAAATCAAATAAAAGACGGATAGACAGAAAAGAGGAGGAGGAGGAGGAGGAGGAGGAGGAGGAGGAGGAGGAAGAGGAGCAGGAGGAGGAGGAGGGAGGAGGAGGAGGAGGAGGAGAAAAACATACAAATCTAAAGCTTTAAGCTTATAATAGAGGAGGTTTTTCTCACTTAGTTAATAAAAAAGAATACCTTGCCAAGTTCCCAGTGTTCATTTTATCATTTAATTTCAAAGAAAGCAGACCTTAACTCTGCATAAATTCCACAATTTCTAGCCTAAAGCTAGAAGAAATAGGACCCCCTGCCAAACATCAACTGAGAAAAGTCGAATTTGCCTGAATGTCAGCATGCACAACAGAATTGAAGGTTAATATTTAATCTTGCCTCTTCTCTGATCCCTGAAATACTGTGGATAAGGTGAAGGTACTTTGAAATTGCTGAAAGCCAAGATTGCATTCACCATGAAAGAGAAGTTAGGTTGGGAGAAGGGAAATGAGGAACCCGTGAAGAATTTGTTGAAGGCTGAATACTTTTTCTAGACTAGCAATATATTAAACAGACTGACTGATTTGAGAACATGAAGAATCTAATTTAACCTTGTCTTTCCATAGGAAGAAGCCCTTCAGAGACTATTTCGTGAGGTTTAGGCTGAGCTACGTAGAAAAGGAAAGGCAGGCGACACCTCCACCAAAGGCCTGAAGAGAGTCTTGGAGATGCCTGCTGGCAATGTCCACCCTCCAGCGTCTGTTGGCTTGCTGTTGGGAAGTATCTGGATATTCTTTGTCTCCCTCATAAACACTCTGTTTGCTCCTTCATGTCTTCACAGTACCTGTTCCCTGGTCAGTTCTGCCTTGCTTCCTGCGTCTCTCCACAGGATGCTTCTCTCCCTGATTTCCTGGAGGATTTCAGAGTCTGATCGTCCTTCGTATAGGTTGCCACAAAAGCACATGGTAGTTAAATCTGTTTACAACAACCCTGCGTATTGTAGGCAATGGACCCTCACATTGTAATTTATTTCCTGGTTTCAACACAAAACACGCCCAATGCAAACGCCAGTATCCAGATCCTTTGTCCAGAAAGCGATGCCATCAAGATGGTTGCGTAGCGGCTTCCCAACCTTACAAGAAGCAAACCAGCAACTATGTGTAGAGAAGACACCATTGAGAAGGGCTTCAGGGCCTGTTCCAGAGGCCTTGGTGGCCACAGGCACAGGCCAGCAGTCCTGCCAGCTGTGAAGTCCAACCTCTGACCCCACAATGATAGAGCAACCTAGACAGTGACCCCGGGCAAGCCCAGAGCCCAGCCCCAGCTCCCCTAGCTCCAGAGCCCAGGCTGGCCATTGCCCAAGTGCTGAGCTTACCCTACAGCCCTGCCCAGTCAGGGAGCATAGCCAGGACCTGTTCAGTTGTGGGGCATAGCCTGTAGCCCCACGGACCAGAAGAGCAGTCCCATCTGACCACAGAGCCTGATCACTAGCTCCACTCCGGAGAGAACTGCAGGCCCTGCCAGACAAGAGAACCCAGCCAAGGACCCTTCTCAGCAGCCAGGAGTCTAGCTTACTGAGGAGACCAGCCTGCAGCCCCGCTGACCTCATAGCATACCCCAAGTTCTTGTTGACCTCAGACCCCTGCCTCTGGCCCTGCCTGGACACAGAGTCCCTGCGGAAACCCCATCGGCACTCTTGGGTCGGGGATCATGACCTGAGACTCCCACTGAACACAGGCAATTTCAGAGCTAATCCAGTAGCCCTTTCCAGGGGCACCGTCTGCCAGGGAGCAATCAGCAACCTTGCCCAACCAGAGGCTACTGCAGAGACCAGCTAATGCCCTGACTGGCTGCCAGGCACGGTAGCAATTGTTCAGTTTCGAAGCCTCCCAAGTGGCCCTGATTGAAAGCAGACCCCAGCCAGGGGCACACCTGGCTTCAGAGCATGGGTAGTATCTTTGCTTAAACAGAGTCTCCAATAGCAATCCCCGCCTACCTAAGAACCCTGCTAGCTGCCCTTCCACCCCGACCCACCTCCCTCCTGAGACCCAGAGCCCCACTGACTGGTGAAGGCCTGTCCCTGCCTAAGAGGACCTAGAAAGTCTACACAATTCTTATTCAAATGTGCAGATACCAACACAGGCACTTGAAAAATTCAGTATACATTCATGACAAAAACTTTCCACAAATCCAGTACAGAGAGCGGTACCTCCACATCCTACAGAAAGCCACACACTGTGAGGCCACCGCAGATACCATGCTCAGCGGTGAAAGGCTGCCAGCTGCCGGCTCTTTCTCTAGGACCAGGAACAAGACGAGGACGCCCACTCCACTCGTGCTGTGCAACATAGTCCCGGAAGTCCCCGCCGGAGCAATTAGGCAAGAACAAGAAACAAGAAGCAACCAGATTGGAAAGGAAGAACTAAAATAGCCTCTATTTGCAGATGGCCTGACCTTATAGGGAAAATCTTAAAGACTCCACTGAAACATATTGCATTCATTGATTAGCTAAAACCAATCAATGAACGCAATAAATTTGCAGGAAGCAAAAATAAACTTACAGAAAGCCGGTGTTTCCTGTTGGTGAGCATGTAAATTAGTGCAGCTGGTATGGAAAATGGTGTGGTGGTTCCTAAAAAAATTAAGAATGCAATTACCATATGACCAGCAATTCTTCTACTGGGTATTTACCTGAAAAATATGAAAACACTATTCCTAAAGATATACACATGTCTTGTTTATTGCAGCATTATTGGCAATAGCCAAGACATGAAAACAATCTCAATGTTTATTAATGGATGATTAAGGAAGATGTGATATATATGTTTGTGTATGTGTATATATAATATATATATGTATATGTATGTATATATATATATATCCCATATAATAAAATAGTAATATGCAAATTGACCATCACTCTAACACACAAGATGGCTGCTCCCATGTGGTCAAAGATCCTGCCCCCATGTGGACATAAGATGGCCAGCACAAGATGGCTAGCAGGGGAGGGCAGCTGGGAGAGACCAGACCTCCAAGGGAGAGCAGTTGTAGGTGATTAAGCCTGCATGGGAGGGCAGTTAGGGGTGACCAGGCCCACAGGGGAGGGCAGTTAGGGGTAAACAGGCTGGTAGGGAAGTGGTTAGGGGTAAGGGGTTAATCAGGCTGGCAGGCAGAAGTGGTTAGGGGCAATCAGGAAGGCAGGCAGGTAATCATTTGGGAGCCATCAGTCCTGGGTTGTGAGAGGGATCCCATATTGGAGAGGGTGCAGTCTTGACACCCCATGCACGAATTACATGCACCAGGCCTCTAGTGTGTATATATATAATGGAACAGAACTTAGCCATAAAAATATGAAATATTGTCATTTACAACAATGTGCAATGATCTTGAGAGTGTTAAATAAAATAAGTCAGATAAAAAAGGAGAAAACTGTAGATTTCATTCATATATTGGATATACAAAAAGTAACAAAACAAACTCAGATACAGGCAACAGGTTGGTGGTAACAGAGGAGAATGGGGGTATATTATGCTAATTGAATTAAAACAATGTCACTGTACGATGTCACTTATATGTGGAATGTAGAAAAAAATCTCATATGAACAGATAACAGAGTGTGTGTGCCAGGATGGGCGTGAGGGGGGAGATAGTAGTTCAAGGTCATCACAGGGCACATATTTCTGGTTATAAGATGTTTATATCCGGGGCTGGAATGCACAGCACACCACGCTGACTACGTTAACAATAGATACTCTGTCATACATCTTACAGTTGCTGAGAGAGTAGATTTTGAAAGTTCTCACCAGAAAGACAAGTTGTCACTATGTATCTAACCTCTCATCTAAAAGGGGTCAGACCAAATGACTTTTTTTTTAATATATTTTATTGACTTTTTACAGAGAGGAAGGGAGAGGGATAGAAAGTCAGAAACATCGATGAGAGAGAGACATCAGTCAGCTGCCTCCTGCACGCCCCAAACTGGAGATTTGCCCACAACCAAGGTACATGCCCTTGACTGGAATTGAACCTGGGACTTTTCTGTCCGCAGACCGATGCTCTATCCACTGAGCCAAACCGGCCTCAGCCCAAATGACTTTTAAACTACTTTTTATAACGTTCTTCAAAGCATTTGTATGTGAGACGGAGGCAGAGGAAACACACATTTGATTACTCTTCCACCATGGAGGCCCTCCGTCTCTCGGCTTTTAGAAACCCCTTAACATTTCACTGTCTCAGGAGATTTACACGTGTCAGCTCGGATTTACATTCTCAAGGCTGTTTCCTGCCTCTCCTTGTGATTGTTATGAAATCTATGCCGTCAGCCTGTTAATTTGGAGGTTAATTAGAGATCACATTTTTTCTGGGGGTCTGGCAAAATGCGCCCGTGTTACCAGGGCAACTGGTGCACACACTTCCTGCTGCTGTTGAGGAGACAGGAGTCCAGGCACTGGGCCTTCACAAGCCGGCGGTACTGGAGTCTGACAGTAACCCTGACTGAAAATCAAATCAAAGCTCTAATGACAGTAGTGTCATCACACAGCGGAGTTTTAAACCATTCAGCAGAGCCTGGCAGGAATGGTGGCATCATCTCTGCACCTCCTGGGCACAGTGCGTGGACCTGGCACTGCAGGATGGAGCCCAGGTCGAACCAGATCCTTTCCCTCAGGAGCACATAAAGAAAGCTCCTAAGTAAGGCCGGTTCCTAGCAGAGTGTGCAGAGAAGGAAGAGCCAGAAAAAAAAGTAAGGATCCAATCGTGATTCAGCACAGACGGGGAAGGCGGATAACCCAGCTCCTTGTTCCCCTAGTGCTGGAACCTGCCAGCAATCGAACGGTACCTAATTGAGGGGGTGAGGACAAGAAAAAGACAGACAAGAAAAGATGGGGTTGGTAGGTCTGAGACTTGAGTCTGCAGCCCCGAGTTTATTTCCAGCACAGTATTTAAGCACCAGCAGAGGAGGGGGTGACACAAATCAGGTATTTGCAAACACCTTCTAAGTAATCAAGACCTTGCAAGATCTTGCACATAGGCATCAACATTTTTTTCAGCCAAGCTGTTTAGTTATGGCTAAACTCTGCATTCACATCTCAGTTTATTAAACTGAAGGGTGAGAAATCAGAAAGTTATGTCCAGAGCCTGCATTCAGGTCTCTAGTACCCCCGTATTCCCCGGGGCAGCTCCCCACACCCCAGTGTCCGCTGGCCTACTTTGCAGGCTGCACATTCGTGGTGGATTTCAAAACATTCCTCTGCTCTCCAGTTTCTAGAAATTGGATCCAGGGGCTTGATGAAACTCAAAGTCAGTGCCTTTTTCAAGTCTACAGCTGTGTTTCTTTTAAATCAGGTGAAACAATGTCTGGCTGTCTCTTTTCATTATGGCGTAAGCGGTGCCCGAGGCTCAGAGCTCTAGATGGAAGCAGGCATTCCTTCTGTGGACAAAAGGGCCCACGTGCTGACTTGATGGCTCAGGGGAGGCCTGCCTGGTGGGCTTGCAAACTCAGAGACCTAACGTCGCCACAAAGGATGGCCTGAGATTAAAACCTAGTTAAAAGCAATTTATAGGGGGTGGTCATGTCCTAGGCCAGTATCTTCCCTGACAAAGGTCAGTCTTTAGCGTCACTGAGTCTATTACTTATTTATTTATTTTGCATCTAAGGTAATATGCCTCAGAAATGTCAGGGAAACTCGTAACCTCCCTTTTTGCAGACCCCACAGGGCACAACCAGATGCCCTGGGCGCCAGGACAGAAACCATAAATTCCTTTTTTGTTAATATCATGTGGATTGTTGACTGTGAACTATCCTGCACCCACGTAGGTACAAGAAGTCTGTGTTTATTTTACTTGTTATCTAATCCCAGAGATTTCCCTGCATTGTTTTCTCCCACGTTCCTAATCTATCAGCAGTGGATCTCCTGTAACTCACTTATATCTCCTCCTTGGATGGCAATCTATAAAACAATGTGAGAAACCACCCATTCTCCAAAGCATTCTCCCAATCTGTTTAGTTTCTGCTTCCTGGCAATTGTGGACAGTTTGACTTAAATACTCTCACCAAAATTCTTTACAGGTTTGAATGTTTTTACATTAACATTTCAAAGCCATTTGTCCGTGAAGTTTTGTAGTGGAAAAATGCTATTCAATGGTACATATATACAATAGACACAAACAAGAGTCACATCTTACCATTTATGACAACATCAAGGGCATCAGGCTAAGTGAGGTAAGTCAGACAAAGACAAATGCCATATATGATTTCATTTATATGTAGAATGTATAAATCGAAATAAACAACTGGAGAATCTTTAAGTGAAACAGATGCAGACTCACCGATCAAGAGAACAAACTGATGGTCACCACATGGGTGGGGGTTGGGGGCCTGGATGGAAAGGCAATGGAATACAAACTGGCAATTGCAAAATAGTATAGCACAGAAACCACAGTCATTTATCTATAACAATAAAAGGGTAATATGCTAATGTGACCAGACACCCTTCCGGACGTCTTTCCTTCTAGACAAAGCTGCAGTGGGCGAGGACTGAGGCAGAAGTGACAGAGGCAGCAGAGCTCCCTGAACGCAGCAGCAGCAGCAGCAGCAGCAGCAGCAGCAGCAGCAGGTGCTGGGGCTACGGCCCTTGCACGAATTTTGTGCATCAGGCCTCTAGTCCTATCTAATATGCAAATCGAGAAAACAATGGACTGACTTGTGGAACAATAGGTTTCTGTGACATGCACTGACCACCATGGGGCAGATGGTCAATGCAGGAGCTTTCCCAGCCCCCAGACCCTAGGCTAGCCAAGGTGGGTGCCAGTAGGGGAGGGGGAATACCCTGATCACCATTCAGACCTAGGGACCTCACCCATGTACGAATTTTGTGCACTGGGTCTCTAGTAATGTAATAACTATGGACTTATCAGCAAAATGACACACAAGTCATCCTGATACCGTATACCGTACCCCTATGGGTTATACTTAAAGCTGATATAATATCAAATGTCAACTGTAATTGAAGAGCAAGAAAACAAAGAGCACATTTCTAACCCTAGGAACACGCATTCTTCCTGAGCCAGTCTGTGTATCTAGACTTTAGCACCTCTCCATCTTGCTCTCTCTCCATATTTGTGAGCTCACACTGACACTGTCCATCCAAATTCAAGACTCACGAGTTTTGCTTTATTTTGTTTCTTAATCTTTTCTGTGTTGCATCTCCATGCCCTCTCCTCCACCAAGGCCTGGCAGAGGGCTCTGCTGAGGCAGGTGCTTCATAAGACAGTGTCTGTTCAGATGCTGGATCCTTTCTCCCTTTTATTTTTAAGAATGCTATAATTTAAACTGTTCTCATGCAGCCTGACAACGTGGAATTTTGTCTGTTTTCTGTGACGATAGGGATGGTATGAGCATCCCTACCTGCTCAGATACAGCCAGAATCTACCCCACAGCAGGTCGGCCCAAAGTGAAGAATAAACACATTCTCCCTCTGGTCAGCAGCAGCAACCTCTCTGCCCCACGGATGGGCCTCTGTCCATTTATCTTGCCAGCCCAGCAGCAGGCAGCCCTGCAGGGACAGACACTTTGTAAATTATGGGTTCCCCGGGGAATGAGCCCCACCTGCCCTGCAGGAACGCATTGGGAGAGGCAAAGACTGAAGCGTGATTTAGAGTCCGAGGCTCGCATTTAACATAATAATGGCATTTCCTGAGGACGGTCTTACTGAAACCCACCTGTGTTCCGATGACCACCTCCCCCCTGGGAAATATGACAGGTGGTAAGTTGAACACAATCATATTTTCCCCCAGGAACACTTCATCCATCTCGGCGTGGCATCCGGGAATCAAGAGAGGGTGGAGAATGTAGAACTGCACATTTTTAAGGATTTAATGAAACATTTATGGACTCTTTCAAGCTTGCAATAAAAGTTATTATCCTTTGGATGGCGTGACCTCCGGGGGACAATATCGTTCTATTGCATCCTCAAATCCTATAAAGCTATCTGTCACCTCCTACAGAAAACCGCCCTCTATTGATGGGAGAGCACAGATGGTCTAATATCTGTCATGATTCCCTGCCTTTCAACCTGAAAGTTCCATTGGAGTCTGCTCCCCTAAATCATAACTTCAACGTCAGTGATCACTGTGCTGTCAACACGACAGCTGTGCTACTGTGTTCTTGGGCACAGAATGTAGAGGCAGCTTCACGCTGGTCTGCAGGCTGCGTGGTCCTGAATTGCAGGAGGGAGCTGGTGGAGAGAAGTGTCTGCCTCTCAGAATGCAGAGTCCACATGAAACACTAACAAACAGATGTTGCTTTTCTTTTAAAAGGAAATAAAAATATGTGTAATCTCTTGTTTCTAAGTATATGAAAAGTCTTGAGACACACATTTAAATTTTGCATGTGGATAGATAGATACCTCAAGTCTGATTGGAAGAGATGGAGCGTAAATAAATTGTTCCATCTGCTGGCTGTGTCTGGAATCACAGTGATCCCGAACTTCAAGAAAGCAGGTAAGGATGGAGAGCTGCCGCATCAGGAAAAAGCTGCCTCCTGGTCACAGGGAAAATGTCAGCCCCTCCCTACTCATTGCCCTGAGAGTCCACCGGAAAGCCCCTGACATTACAGAAGGAATGGAGTCCGCTTGCGTTTTGTCTGACTGAGCACTTCTCTGTCCTGCGACTGGCACATGGAGAGAGATAGGAAAACTCCTATTAGTACCCGCTCCAAACCCCACTCCAAATGCTGACCTTTGACAATGAAAAAGCCAAAGGTCATTTGTACACATCACTTGGAAACTCCCAGCATTCTTTGCTCATACTATGGTAAAGGAGTTCATAGATCAGTACATTTATAAACCCTTCAGCATCTGGTGTTGAATAACATGTGGTAAAATGGGTGCACTTAACTTAAAGGAAGAGCCTTCATATTTATAATTGGACACCTGATTAGTTGTCTGTCTATGATCTGAGCTTTATCATTATTTCCTTCCCCAAAACTTTAATCAATATCTAAAAGGAAGGAATGAAAAAAGGAAGGAAGGAAGGAAGGAAGGAAGGAAGGAAGGAAGGAAGGAAGGAAGGAAAGAAGGAAAGAAGGAAGGAAAGAAGGGAGGGAAGGAAGGAGGGAGAGAGGGAGGGAGGGAGGAAGAGAGAGAGGGAGGGAGGGAGGAAATAGAGACCCATACTTACAGCTTTCATCAGTATGACTCATTTTATTATTTAAAATATCAACGTTGTCCCATATCCTCTTTGCTGACCAGTCCTCTTTCTGAGGCTTGTATGATACTTTCTCTCTGTCAGCTAAGGCCAGTGAGAGTTTTGCTCTCTGGAGATGTTTGAAAGCTACCCAGTATTAATAGTCACTCTCTACTAATTTTTTTAACTTATTCAACAACTATTATAGTTGAAACATTTTATCCTTGTTCCCTTCCCTACATTAAATGCAATTTTTAAAATTTCAATTACAAGTTCGTGTGGATGATTTAAAATTGGATGTTGTTGTTTATGAGGCTATTGGATTCCGTGTGGGAAGCACATTATTCTTACCCAGCGTCTTGTGAGGCTCCGGCTTAGTGCAGGATTATGTTCTATCTGTAAAATCTTTTTCTTTCCCGGTATATTTTTCATCTTCTGGACCTGAGTCATCTTTCTATGCTATTATGAAGTACTAAAGTAACTTGTATCTTGTTGCAAAGAAGAAAATCAACTTACATTCTGGAGGAGTTCAAATTTGTATTGAATGTGACTGTTTTATGCAGCTTTCCCACTGGAGTTGAGGAGAAATGGCCAGTGATTCTTTTGAAGCTGAGGTAATCTTCCCTAAAAAGCAAGTTATATTTAGAGCTTACTTTGTGGGATGGGTCCTTTTTTCACCTAACATTTCCCTCAAGTTTGACATTTTCTTATTAATTTGTGTTTATTAGTTGAAATCTCTCCATTATATTAACAGCTTTTTGAAGACACAATTCAACCAAACAATTTAATGGGTTCCTAAATATGTGCATTCCGGGAGTTTATAATTTAATAGGAAAAAAAGCAAAAAGAGCTATTACAACACAATGAGATAAGAACAATAGTGGATATTTGGCTGGCATGGGTCAGTGGTTAAGCATTGACCTATGAACCAAGAGGTGACAGTTCAATTCTTGATCAGGGTCCCTGTCTGGGTTGTAGGCTCGATCTCTGGGGGGCAGGTTGGGGCGGGGCGTGCAGGAGTCAGCCAATCAATGATTCTCTATATTTTCATAGAACGTTTCACCTGGTCCTTGGCTCCGTTCTTTCCCCTCCTCTTTCTGAAATCAACACAAATTTCAAGAACAACATTGGATGTCTCCTGAGTGCAGTGGCCAGTGTTGCAGCCTCGAGCTCCTGGGCAAGACACCTAAGAGCAGGCGTCCTGGGCTAATGTGGGCCTGGAAGGAGGGACAGAAGCTTGCCCACCGGCAAACAATAGGGGAGGGTGGGTTTGAAATAGCAAATACATGGAGAACTTGAGACTTTAAAGAATGAGAAAATCTTCCTTTTTACTGAAAAGTTCTACATGAAAATCTGGTTTTCTAATAACATCACATATGAAACAAGTCTTCTGATGAACTATGTTAAATTTAAACCTTTATAAATGAAGCGACTTTTAGTAAACATGTCTTCAAAGACAAAATTTACGACAAAATTATATATATATATACATATATATGCGCACACATATACATGTGTAAACACATATGACACACATATATTTTACAAATACTTTCAGTTTTTTATATATGGTCAGTCTATACAGACGATGTAAACATAAGTGGGTACCATGGAGTACGTGTTAGTGGGATAAAACAGCATCCACAAAGCAACAGAAACATATCCAAGCAATCTGTAGTCAGGTTGGATAGCAGGGCTATAACCCTGTTGATGACTTCATTTCTTAAAAGGAAATAGGTAATTAAGTGCTCCTTCCACTTTTATTAGGATAGAGAGGATTGGGTATTTCTGCATTTATTTTCATCGAAAGTTTCGCCTGACCCTCAGCTTGTGGCACCCGTTCCATTGTAATCAAGATTTAGTGGAAAGCATGTGAATTAGACACTGGGCTAAGCACATTTTGGGAATAGAAGCGTGCCTGCTGTGCCTCTGAGTGATTGGAAGGTGGGGCATAGGGTTTGAGAACCCCTGATCACACTGCATGGCAGACAGAGTGGAGTGGAGAAAAGTAGGTTGTACCAATGTTAGTCCATGAAACTGTTTATTTTTGCATTATCATGTATTAATTATAGCATTATTTTCCATAGGAATAACTGTAAACCTACATTTGCCATACTCTGCACATTGGAAACATCCATGATCATAAATTTACATGCCACTCCTGTACATTTTCTATGTGAGGGTGGGAGTGGAAGGCAGAAGTGTGAGAACTTCAAACATATACACATGTTACTTTTCATTGTCAAATTTCAAAGATAGATAGGAGAGAGGAACTGTTACGCACATGGCCAAGTTTGTCTCACCTGTAATGTCACTCATTACCCTCCTACTCCACTCATGTTTGAAGCAAATCAGTCATTTTTTTCTATAAATATTTAACTACATATCCTAAAACAGCTGTTTTTAAAATAAACCATACTCATATCAAAAGATATTTTAAAGTATTATAGATTAAACTTTACATGATGTATATATCCAATATCTTTTATATATGATCAATGAGGTAACATCCAGAAACATTCTTTTGTGTTTTTTTAATGAATTAAAAGAAACTCATTAGCTAAACATTAGCTTACAATGACAAATTATTTGGTGGGAGAGAGAGAGAGAGAGAGAGAGAGAGAGACTTCTGTGTAGTGCAGGAAAACTGGTAGGACCTCAGAAAAAAGTTGCTTCATGATGCCTCTGGACACTAGACACCAAGAATCCCAGCCCCAGAAAAAGTGCCCACTCTAAGCTTCACCCAAAATGCACATAGCCACTCACTTGAAGGAAACAAATGGGATTGAGCTGAAGAGCAAAGGGCTGTTGCCCCAAAGCGTTGCACTGAATTCCTTTGAGTATAAAAAATATCCCTGCTGCATGTGCTGATATATACATTGCTTAAGGTTCGAAGGCTGTTCACAGTGGAAGGAAACGTCCTCCTCCCTCTTGTGCACCTGTCATGGGACAGCACAGGATAAAGGGTTGAGAAACTCTGGCCTAATATGTAAATTCGCCTCCCAGAAGAGTTGTGTCTGTGAATGGATGATAAATATGTCAAATTCTATTTATAATGGTTTAAATTGTACTTTGATCATTTTAACTCTATATTAAGTTGATGGCTTTGAAAAGTGTATTATTCTGACCTCGGTATTTAATATTTGGAAGCACCTGCAATAGGCTGAGGGTGGAAGCAATAGTCCTCTCAGGCCGAGACCGGTTTGGCTCAGTGGATAGAGCATCGGCTTGCGGACTGAAAATTCCCTGGTTAAATTCCGTTTGGGGGCAGGTACCTTGCTTGCAGGCACCTCTCCACTGTGGGGCGTGCAGGAGGCGGCTGATCGATGTCTCTCTCTCATCGATGTTTCTGACTTTCTATATCTCTCTTTTCCTCTCTGTAAAAAATCAATAAAATATATATTTAAAAAAATAGTCCTCTCATCCTTGCACTGTGGATGCCAGAGAGCTAAGGTGGAGACCTTATCAATTGGAAAATTGTTTATAATGCACATAAAATTCTGCACTTCCAGGTCATTAAGTGGGTCAATAGATGGAACCACTGTCATTGTTTGTTACATTGTCCTAGAGAGTCACAAACATGGCCAATCGGAAAAGAAAGTGTGTGATGTCATTGAAAAGAGCCATTGATAAGAAATCATTTTTTAAACAACTGCTGGAGACAAAGGAGCATAGGATGAAGAAGTGATTCCATCAATCTTGACATGTTGGAGTCAGGGACTCACCAGGAGGATGGAGCAAGAATAGAGCACACATCTCTGGGTGCTACCCTCTCCCAGCCAGACGTCTGTCTCTTTAGACAGCAGTTACCAAGTTGCCTCATATCAGGTATTATGTGGTTGTACCTCTAACTTTTTTAACTATCAGCTATAAAGATAATGCAAATATTGGAAATAACATTTAGAAGATGATTCTGAAAAGACATTGTGCTTTGGTGGAATAAATGTTTTATGAAGAACCGAGGGATATGAGATCAGCCTGGCATGGATTCTTCCCCATCACAGGGAATTCCTGGTGGAGAATCTTAGACAATTGTAGGTACTACGTGGAAAACTCCCTCTTCAGCCTGCCCTCGTTGCTCCCTGAAATTTCCTCCTGTGCCTTCCTATCTGTTTCTTTCTATCTGCAGAGTAATACTAGATTAGCAAGTTGTATATGTATCTGAGGCTCCTCCTTGCAAAGAACCAGGTAAGCCCATTAAGGTGCCATCTGCTGAGTATTCATTTACTCATTCATCAGTGGTTAGGCAATTGAACATCTACTACCAGCGAGGAACTCCAGGAGGGACTGGGAAGGCAGTGGTAAGCAAGATGGACAGTCTTTGCTTAAATGTGGACTGAAATGTAACAAGGAAGGCTATTTAATTGTGTTATTTCCTGCAAAGTATAAACTACAAAATGCAACAGGGGACCTTGTTATAATCATAGGTGCCACAAAGAAAAACACTAGCAGAGAAAGCACAGACCAGTGCTTTTGAGTGCTTTTGAAAATCATTAGTGGAGAAAGAAATCAATTTAAAGAGACAAGAGCAGCATGCTTTTATTTAATGGAATGAATGGGGATAGGCCAAAAATCGAACGGTAAATATCAGAGTGTATCATAATAAGAGGAAGCATTGCTTCAAGAAGTAATGCATAGTCCTGACCGGTTGTTTAGTGTTTAGAGCATCAGCTGACAGAACAAAGGGTCATGGGTTCAGTTCCCCATCAAGGACAGGTACCTGGGCTGCAGGTTTGATCCTCATTCCCAGTGGTGCATTTTGGAGTCAACCAATCTATGTGTTTCACATGGATGTTTCTCTCTCCCCTTTCTCCTCCTTCCCTTCCATTCTCTCTTAAAATCAATGGAAAAAAATATCTTGAGGTGAGGATTTAAAACAAAGAGGGAACACAGATTTATGCTGGGACAGAATTTTTTGAAAATGCATTTCTTCCTGAGAGTCATGGTGAAAAAGTTTTAAGGCCATTGATTCAGACACACTATAAAGGCCATAATAGATATGCTTATCATTGCTGCTCCAACCACACCCAAGCCTATGTTACCCTACACTACAATTCTCGAATATGTCTGATTACTCCAGAATATGACCCTATATCCCTCCAGTGAATCTGTACTAATAATCAATCCCATTTCCCAGGAGGGATTTTGGAATTGAAGCCTGAAAGCCTGAGCCATCCATTGTAGGCTTTTGAGCTAAAAGAGCATAAGAAGTCAATGAGATGCCCACAAGTCCCTGCAGAAGATGGATATGACAGAGAGCTGACCCAGAGAGAGGGGGATGGAGAAACAGGCACGGAAAGGGGAGGACAGAACAAGGAGGCCTCCTTCTTGACCTCAGGGTTAGAAGTTCAACTCCACTTACTAACTCTTCTCAGATTCCACAGGATCACAGCATTTTTCAGTGAATATAATCTCCCTCTTTAGTTGAGCTTTTTGAACATGTTAATTTTCTTACAACTATGATTCACTCCTAGAAAAAAACTGGCATAATGTTTATATTAACGTTTGGCTTCATTAATGTCAGTGATAATACTGTATCCACCAAAAACTTAAGCAGATTATCATGTGTGTAAAGACTCAGATAAAGAAAGCTAGTCTTTTTGCCTAGGAGGCTTTGCAAACAAGTCCTCAATCACTTTCTTGCCGATGTCTGGATGGAGAATTTTTAGCCTTTTTGACTGTACCCGCCCATAACAAATGGCTTTCTGCCGTGGTCTCGCAGTGTTGTCAGCAGCAGGTTCATTTTTAGAACAAAGAAACTGGCTCCAGGCAGGTCACTCTGATGTGAACGACACACCTACAATAGTCTGATGAACTCAACAAGAGTCAGGATTCCTTACATCAGAATCTGACGGCTGCCTTCATTGCGAATCCACGATAGCTCACAATGAATATGCCACTGGTAGATGACACCCTGGTGTCCATGTTCTTTGAGCTTTGTTTGCTACTTGAACTTGATTGCAACTGACATCCATTGAACAATATAAAAACACCTATTCTCCCTTTTGTGATTCAGGCACATAATGAGTTTCAGCAAAACACAGAGAAATTCAAGAATCTACGTTACTCAGAGAGTGCTCTTGAAATGAAGCCTGACCATTGAGTAGAACAAAGTTTTTTCCACACTAAGAGAAAACCTGTAAATGTGCCATTTTTTTTCTGTGCTTATGAAACGTTAATTCAGAGATATAAAAATGGTGTGGCTCAGTGGATAGAGCATTGGCCTGTACAGCAAGGGTCATGGGTTCTGTTCTCAGTCAAGAGCACATACTTGGGTTGCATGTTTGATCCCTGAACAGGATGCCTGTTTGAGGCAGCCAACTGATGCGTTTCTTTCATATGGATGTTTCTCTTTTTCTCTCTCTTTCCCTCCCCACCTTCCCTCCTTTACATTCATTCTAAAAATAAATTGGAAAAAGTATTCTCAGGAGAAGATGAAAAAAAGATTTCAAAATGGAGTGAATAAAACAGAAAATGTTTTATCTTAAGAAAGGGGAAGAAGAAATGGATTGGAGTGGGAATTAGTCTCAAAATTGAAAATACATATTTTTCAAGTTGACTTCTGAAAATAACTTTTTGTCAGCCTAAAAGAAATCAAGGAATATAAGGGCATAAAATAAAGAATATATAACTATAAGAAAAATGAAAAATCTACTTCGAACAAAGAGTTTTATCCCAGAATCTGGCTGGGTGGGATTGATACTAATATGGCCAAGGCTCACGTAGGCTGATTCCCTCCACATTCTCAGATTGAAACCCAATCCATACCATCCACCTTCCTAACACATGTAGGTGCTAAAAGATTGGAAATGCTCACCATAAAATTAATTTTAAGTCTCATCAATGACCAGAATTAACGTCTTAGGGTGGAATAAAAGCTAATCATTGTTAAAGCAAAATAAGCTTTATCATCTTTTCATCATTTAGTGGGCATCTTGCAGAGCATGGAAAATACACAACATTGTCTGCCATTTGACACCTTAGTTTCTAGTTTGAAAATCCTGAAGAAACCTTAGGATAGTAGGTGCCTGAGGGCCCAGATGGAGCACCAGTCACTCCGTTTCCTCCCCAGCTGGCCAACCTTCCAAATCCCTCCCCAGCCATGATTATGCACCGGTGGGGTTCGTTGGCCTTGCTTGCACTCTCTTGCAATCCAGGCTGAGGGATCCCTGTTCCCTCCCCCCTCCAGAGTGCACAAATTTGTGCACTGCATCTCTAATATCCTAATAAATGATTGTCCACTTTACAGGCTTAGTGAGTGTGGGACAAGATAATAAGAAACAGGATTGGAAAACTTTTAAGCACAGAAGGAAATAGAAATGTGTATTATGAAGTTATAATTTCAAAATCAAGTCAGTAGTTACATAAGAGTAATTCTAACCACAAATACAGTGGAATATATTTTTAATTCCAAAATATTAAGTTCAAAGGTCAAAATGAGTAAGGAAAGATGATTAAAATTCTTGAACATGCCAATTTTTAAACTGCAGACAATACAACTCTCCTACAAGTGCTATTTGAATAGTTTCTGCAACTTCCACAAGAAATTCAATCGTATTAGCTGCCGCTGCCAAAGAATGCATCAAGTTAAAATAACAACATCACACCATTTGTCCTTCAGCATAAAGTCACTGAAGTGTTTTCTGTTATTAACAACAGGCACTTGTTATTCACAGAAAATTCGATCTTGGTGCCTGGGAATTAAAGGGGTCAACGTTTGGCACAATGTCCTCCCTTTATGGAATGCTTTCTCTAGAGCCTCAGACATTGCAGCTGACAAATGCAGTCGCCGTTTTCATTTTCAGGAACAACGTTAGTTTGCTGCACCGTCGGGTGAAATCCCAGCATTTAGTCAGGCTTGTTTCCCGTGCTGCCTGGCTGAGCCCATGTAATGAGAATTATGTCTTTCACTTCTATGCCAACTCGAATACATTAGATGCCAGAACTGACTGAGTCAGCACTATATCAAGAGAGACATGCCGGCAGAAAATAATCGAATACGTCCATACCCAGGTGGCATTTAGCTTCTAAGCACTATGCCTAATGAACCATAAGAACACTAATGACAGACTGTGGTTTTCTTTTAGTGACATAAAATTTCATAACTTAAACCATTCAGCCCATTTGTTCTTTTAAGCAGAATTACCTTAAGACTGCCAAATAAAGTAGTCAACTTTTTTTTTTTTGCCATTTTGGAAATAAATATGTAAGAAAGTTGAAAACATAGCCAGATTTCCGTTGCAAGGTTAGAAAGGCTAAGAACCACACCAAACAGAATATTACTTTCCAAATAAGAGTTAGGATCATTGAAAGTAAACATGAATGATTGTATTTGTTTTTTACTTCGATCTATAAAGCCTTATAGTCAGTAATGGACTAGATCATTTGTCACCTACATTTCAAGGATGAAAATCTGATAGTTTAAGAAATTAGGTAACTCACATGGATGAGCTAAAACCCAGAGTTAGGTTTGCTGACTCATTTCATCACTGGTTGTATGAGCTCCCTAGGAGTTCTGTCTCCATAAACAAAGACTATCTGTAGTTCTCACTGTATTTTAGTCGTTATCGTTTTTCGTTTTTTTTTTTGTTTGTTTGTTTGTTTCAGAGCACGTATATTCCCTATAGGTTTACTTAGAGAATCCATGGATCCATGTTCCTTAGGGAAGTTGGTATTGATAAGCCAGAGTGTGAACCATGTAGTATGCTCCTGAGCTAAATAACTATACTGTGTTAACATGCGTGTATTCCAGTGATTTTTATTGGCTGCCATGGCAGACACTATTGACTAGTAATTCCAGTGGTCATTCCAAGACCCTTCCTCTTGCCTACTTCTACCATCACATTTGGGTATTTGGAATATTCATCCTCAGATGCCCTTTCAGCTGCCAGTCGCCTGTAGGAGACAGTTCTGTTCCATGAGATGTAAGCATCACAGTGTTTTTTTTTTGGGGGGGGGGGGGCGCGTATGGAAACATCTCTGCTGCCTGATTAAAAGAACGGGTTTTGATAATGCCACCCTTTTCGTCCTCTTTCTACCTAGAGGTCAAAAAGAATGCCTGGAAGTGGGGTAGCCATCATATGTCTGAGGGTCAACATACATAAGGATGAAGAATAACCCACCGGAGGTGGCAGTGCCCAGAGAGAGAGAGTCCGGAGTCCTGGCGTCCGGCTCGGCCTGTGGCAGCTGGCCCACAGGTCCCTGCTGTAAAGGTCAGTACGCCTTCTACTTCAAGGTTTTCTCAGCTTCGTTCCCTCTGATTCAGAGCTGCCAAACAATTCTAACTCGTGTGTGCACTGTCGATGTTTCAGGCATTTTTCTAGCCCCGTGAATTCAGCACACAGCTCCATGGACCTCACATTGTCGTGGAACAGGCACTGCACAACAAACAGCTGAAACGCTTCCAGTGTCATGAAGACCAATAACACAGGGTAAGGGGATAGAGTCTGACAGGACATGCCCCAAAAACTTTTCTCTAAAAAGGCAACCGCCAACTAGAAGTGAAAGAAACCCGTGCTTTGGAGAAAAGTTCTTGCACACGAAGGAGACAGCATGTGCCAAGGCCACGGGCGAGGAGGAAGACGCCCGGCACTCGATGACCTACCCCGAGCCTAGAGGACGGACGCCCAGTGCCCTGGAGGAGGAGGACAGCGGCACGGATGTCAGCCCTTCCACTCACCCCTCAAACGTTAGCGGGAAAGCCTTTCATTTATCTGGGAGCATTTAACTTCTTAAAAACAGAAACATCCCTTGTCTTTTGGCAACGTGCTAGCCTATAATAAATAGGGTTTGTGGAATATTATCCTATCTATTACACAATGTATTCATGCATACCTTGGGGCCAATTGAAACATACCTACATTCACCTGTTTTCTTGATATATCTTTTTATTGAGATTTCAGAGAGGAAGGGAGATATAGAGATAGAGATATAGAGATAGAGATAGCGATAGAGATAGATAGATAGATAGATAGATAGATAGATAGATAGATAGATAGATAGATAGAAACATCAATGATGAGAATGACTGACTGGCCGCCTCCCACAGGCCCCCCACTGAGGATTGAACCCAGAACCCCTTAGTCCTTTGCCCTTGCTTTATCCACTGAGCCAAATTAGTGATGGTTCACTTGTTTTTATAGACATTGATGATAGCAAAGAATACTGGAGTTTGTTTGAATTTAGATTTTTAGACATCTAAAGGTTGAATAACAGCACTTTCTGCATCCATGTTATCTGATCAACCACTGAGCTATCCCAGCCAGTCTAATGTGTTTTTAATTTAAAAAAAAAATATATATATATATATATATACACACACACACACACACACACACACACACACACATACATACATACATTGTTGGTATTCTGAGTAAATGCCAATAAAATTAATGACACTAATGAAATAATAACCATTTGAATGTTATTCCTCATCATTATATTGTGTGATGCCAGTCTTCAATGCAAAGCATTGAGGTAACCTGAGGTCTCACTAAGATTACAGAATGCATGTTTTTTAGTTTGTACATGCAAATGTATTCTGTTCTCACCAGAAAAGTGAAAAGACTGATAGATAGATGGCGAGACACTTGTCATTTACAGTGTAACCACTTCTTAGGGTACAGTGCATTCACACAAAAGTTCAAATAGCTTTGCAAGCATCACCACCTTCAGCTTCCAGAACTTTCTCATTTTCCCAAATGGAAACCGTCCCAGGAGACACTGCCTCCCCTCCCGCAGCCCCTGGCTCCCACTATGCTCCTCCTCTCCATCACCTGGGCCTCTCCAGGTGTCTCATACATACACAGGGAATCCCACGTCTGTGTTCTTTCTGACCCTCTTACCTCACTGAGCACATCCTCCAGGCTCCTCCCGGTGGTAGCACCTGTCAGAATCTCCCTCATCTTTAAGACTGAGTGATAGTCTTTCCTACAGCTGCACCTCCATGGTTTATCCATCATAGGCCCATGGACACCTGTGTGGCCCCACCTTTGGTCCGTTGTGAAAAGGGCAGCTGTGAACTCAGGTGTGCAGGTAACAGGTTCTACATTCAGTCCCTTTAGTTGATACGCAGAAGTGGGATTCCTGGACACACTCAGAGACAGACAGAGATGGAAAGAAACAGACATAAACGAGAGAGAGAGAGAGAGAGAGAGAGAGAGAGAGAGAGAGAGAAGGAGAAACAGACGGAGACAGTTGCTGAGCCGGTCCAAGAGATGGAGGGAGGGCCCTGCTCCCTCGGGCTGCAGGCACTTAGGCAGCGGGACTTTGTTCAAATCCTGTTAGACAGCGCAAACCATTTTGGCTCAGTGGATAGAGCGTCGGCCTGCGGAATGAAAGATCCCAGGTTCAATTCCAATTAATGGCTTGTACCTTGGTTGCAGGCACATTTCCAGTGAGGGGCGTGCAAGAGGCATCTGATCAATGTCTGTCTCTCATCTATGTTTCTAACTCTCTATTCCTCTCCTTTCCTCTTTGTAAAAAATCAATAAAATATATATTTTTTTAAAATATGGTCAGTCTTCGTTAGACAGCCTGGCTGGAAAGTGCTGGGTTTCCATCTCCTCGCTCACTGGTCCAACTATATAAAGCCAAGGGGTTGTTTGCTGAGGCTGCTGCTCCGATGCCTAAGACTGGCCTAAAGCAACAGGAACGTGTGATCTCCCCTCTGGGGCCAGAATCTGAAATCAGGGCTGTGCTCTCTGGCAGGCCTTCCTCTGGCTTCTTCAGCTTCTGGGGGCTACTGACCACATTCCTTCAACATCATCCTCCACCTTCACGTGGCCCCTCCTCCAGCCTCACATGACCACCCCTCCTGTTCACATGGCCCCGCCCCTTGTTCATGTGACCACTCTCACGTGTTCCTGTGGCCCCACCCCCTTGAGACTATGGCTGGTCTCTGTTTACAGGGTGCCACCTCCCCAGTTGGCTGTCTGTCCCTGCTCCCACACCTCTCCACAGTCTGTTTGCCAAAGTCCTTCCAGAAAACCATTTGTGCATGCCCTCTCCTTCCTGCTAGGAATGTGGCAGCTGGGACTGACTAGAAAACAGGAGAGCAGTGGCTCATCCAAGTCCAGGCCAGTGGTCCAGAGGGGTCTGTGCAGTCCCAGGAAGGGTGTTGAGGTGGGAATGTTGATTAGGGTGCAGCAAGCCCTTAGGGCTGGTTGGGCACACACACCATCACCCCACACTCCTGTGCGAGCAGCTGTGGCCCATTGAACAGGTGCGGCGACTGCAGCGCAGAGAGGGTAAGCGACTTCCTCAAAGGCACACAGCAGTAAAAGGTCAGAGCTGAAAATGGCACCCTGGGCTGCCCACAGCCTGTGTCTTCTTTACCTGTGGCCTCTGGGTAAGCATCCGCTCAGCTGGTGGCCATTTGCTCTGATGGGCTTCACCCTTCCCCCCACTCCCAGGGGACATAGGTTCTGTCCTTGCACCAGTGCCTCTGGGCATCTGCTTTCTTCTCCCCGTGGCTCCTCCCAGCTGGTACCCTCCGCAGAGTCCCGCTGCATAGGGGTCAGGATCCTGTTTGTACAATGCCCTGCCTCCCCTCTGTATCTGTGGCTTAGATTAAAAAGTACCATTAGCAGAAACCGGTGTGGCTCAGTGGATAGAGCTTCCATTTGTGCACTGAAGGTTCCCAGGTTGGATTCCAGACAAGGGCATGTACCTTGGTTGTGGGCACATCCCCAGTAGGGGGCATGTAGGAGGCGGCTGATCCATGTCTCTCTCTCTTATCAATGTTTCTAACTCTATCCCTCTCCCTTCCTCTCTGTAAAAAAACAATAAAATATATATATTTTTAATAAAATACCATTATGTTTTCTGTCTCAGGTTCTCCCTTGCAGTGTTTTTTTTTACCTCGAAAAGAAATGTATTTGGGTTCTGCCAACGGGCTGGCTTCCTGCATTCACTCTGTGAGACGTGACTCTGCCCTGTATCCCCTGGCCAAGTCCCTGATGCCACCCACCTACCTCTGTGGCAGCATCTTTCATCCCCTGTAGCCCCGGTTTAGCTCACAGCACACTCAGCGCTCCCCTGCAGCTCTCGGGACCTGCTGAGCGGGTACCCAGCCTGTCTCTAGGTCCCCAGGTCCTACCTGCCGCCTCAGGGACCTCAAACAGGTCTGGTGGGTTGACCTCTCAGAGGGATGCAGACGCCCTTGCTCCCTTTTCCCATGAAACACTGTCTTCCCCGAGACTGGCATTCATGGCCCACGGTCAGGCTTTATGTCTGAGGTTTACCTTTTGATTTGTGTTCTGCTATGGTTACTGGGATCTGTTTTTGGGATCCTGAGTCTGGTTCTGCTTGCTTGCCTTTAAAGGACGCTCTCAGCCAATTTCTGTGCAAACGTAATCCTTTGCTGCCCTCCTGTGGCCAATCAAGGAATAAGCACACCGTTCCTCTATCCATGGTTCTGCAATTCTAGCCAAAACCCGGTGATCACAACGAAAATTTCTACCCAGAAAAAACACCCCCACCAAATCATCGAAGCTGTCCATGCCAGCAATCATTCTGTAGTCATGGCGCTGTGATTTCCACCTCTTCCCGCTCATCTCTGCCAAGGGATGCCCCGTAGACTACTGCACTGAGGTTCCAGTGTCATTGTGGGCTTGTCCTTCCCATGGTTCCTGATGCCAAGTACCAAGTCCTGCCGGCTCTTGTCGAACATGCATTCGATATGCTTTTGACCATCCTGAGCACCGTAACCATGGCTGCTGTTGGGCTGGAGACCTGGGATGCCTGATGCCAGATGGTGTGCAGGGACCCTGGGGCCTCCCTTTATCCCTGGGGACTGCTCTGCTGGCCGTCACTGCAAAGTATGCAACCAGGCCAGCGCCTTGTCAAGATCCGCTGGGCAGGCTGTACCTCTTTCCCTTCCCCTCATGCTCCCTCTGCTAACTTTTAAAAATATAAATGTGAGGACAGTCAAGGGTCTGAGACCCAGACTGGGACTGGGGCTAGGGTTGGTGTTTCTGTTTAGGTTTCAGAGTGAGGGGTCGGTGTTGTGGTCACGGTCAGGTCAGAAGTGGAAAAGGTGAATTTTAATTGGAAAGAGAGGATTTGATGTGAAAAATCTGGCCTTGCTCTGCTAAAGATGAATTTGAAGGGTTAAAGCTGAATTTGTGTGGGCAAAATAGAATTTTCACTGCAAAATTTTTATTAGTGTGTATTTGAGAATCATCTAAGTTAGTCACTCTTTCCAAGATCCTAGTAAATTCCAATATTGCTCCATATTTCTTTCAAGTTTTTTCTGTGACATTAATGTTATTATTCCTGAGCACGTTTTTATAATAGTAAATCTATTGTAAATACATTTTACATTAAAATATTGTAGTTAATAGTTTGGTGTTGCAACACAGTCATTTATAAACATGTTCATGTAACTTAAAAGGTTCTACTCAATACCTATGCCTGTCTCTTTCAGAATGAAAGATAGAATAATCCTGTAGAAATGTGCTAAGAGTAAGGACTCCTTATTCTGTGATTTATCAGAATGAAATAATAGAGCAGAGTTCTACACTGGTTTTATAAGATAAATGCTTTCCTTTTCTTTCAAGTAAGTTACTGATTGTACTGTACACATATGCCTATTCAATTATATTATTATTACACTGGACCTCAAAAGGCAGCTGTCAGGCAAAAAACTATCCTCTGCTGTCCTCGTGTGGCCATTCAAGGAGTAACACAATCTGCCTCTCTCCCTGGTGCTGATCTTACAGCTAAGGCCCTGGGTGAACCTGTTAAAAAATTCTACCCAGAAAAGAAACGGTCACAAGATCAAGGAAGCTAGCCATGGAGTTAATCATTCTATCCCTGGAAGGACCTTTAATCATGGCTCTGGGTTCATCTCTTCCCTCTCCATCTCTGCAAAGATATGCCTCGGCTGCTGTACTATATCGTAAACCCCTTAGAAACCTAGAAACCACCATTATTGAGGCAGCCAGTCCCTACAGAGACTGGAGTATCGTGATACTGCACTATCTTCTATAGAGGCTTCCATTATTGTTCAATTTTGAAAGCTGGAGGCTGCCATTACTGATGGTATTCATACTGCAGATGCCTTCGCTGACCAGGTAGCCAGGACAGGTCAGGTGTCCTTTATTGAGGCAGCCAGTGCATTGAAGGCCACCTTTCCTGAGGCAGCCAGTAACCTGGAGTCTGTTACAATTGTGGCAGTGGGTATGGTGGAGGCCACCATTATTGAGGCAGCTAGTCCGTACAGAGAGGTGGTGGAGTAGTGCGAGAAGCAGTGTCCTTGTGAGAGGCCACAGTAATCCACTAATGAGGCAGGTAGGACATGATAGTCTCCTTTACTAAGGTTACTAGTCATTAGTTTACAAGTTACTAGGATACTGGTTACTAGTTACCAGTGTATCTGTTACTGGTTATTAGTTACCTGGTTATCTAGTTATTGGGTAACTGATTACCAGGTAACTGGTTGCCAGGTTACAAGTTTCCAAAATTACTAGTTACCAGTTTACTCTTGTGGCCATTCAAGAAAAAAATATCATGTGCTTTCTGTCCATGGTGCCGAAATTCCAGCTAATGCCCTGTGAACCTAAGAAATAATTCTTCCCCAAAACACTTGAAAAAACAAAAACCCAAAACAAAGAAAACCCTGAAAATTATTCAGTCAGTCCAGGGTGGGATTCATTCCTTTCCTGAATGTACTGAAGTCACTGTTTTGGATTTTCAATCCTTCCACCCTAACCCTGCAAAGAGGGCCCCTGGCTGCTGCAATGACAATTAGAACCTTTCTATTCACTGTGTCAGTCAGAACCCTAGAGGCTGCCATTATTGAAGCCATCAGAAACAGGAAGGCCGTAGGTAACAGGGCAGGCGGTGTGGACAGTTCTCCTTTCTGCAGTCAGTATGGTGGAGGCTGCCGTCCTCAATGCAGGCATTTATATGGAGCCCTCTCCGATTGCAGCCCTGGGCACCATGCAGGCGGCCATTATTGAGGAAAGCAGTCCAAACAGGGAGGTGCTGAGTATCGCGAGACGCAGTATGCTCGCGAGAGGCGGGCTTAATTGACGCATGCCGTATGCTGCCGGCCGCCATTACCGAGACCTTTCGTGAGGAGGAGGCTTTGATAAGGTGGCAGGCAGTACTGTGCACGCAACCGTCACACTGTAAGGCGGGCAGCTGCAAACCGCCTCTACTGGGGCTCACAGGCGGTTGGAGGCCGCTGTCCTCCAGTCAGGCAGTTATATGGAGCCCTCTCGTTTCGCGCGGTGGGTACCGTGCAAGCGGCCATTATTGAGGCAGTCAGTCCATACAGCAAGGTGCTGAGTGCCGAGAGACGACGCAGCATGCTCCCGAGAGGCGGGCTTAATTTATGCACGCCGTACATTGCGGTCTGCCATTACCGAGACCTTCCGTACGGAGGAGGCCCTCCTCAGGAGAACGGCAGTATAGAGCATGGGATCCTCACCATGGCAGGCAGGTAGCTGCAAGCCTCTTCCACTGGGGCTCGCAGAACATTGGAAGCCGCCGTTCTCGCGGCGGGCAGTTACATGTATTCCTCTTGGGTTGGGGCCATGGATACCTTGCAGGCAGACATTATTGAGGCAGCCAGTCCGTACAGCGAGGTTTTTTGCACCGTGAGACGCAGCGTGCTCGCGAGAGAACGGCTTAACTGACACACGCCGTAAGCTGACCGCCGCCTTTACTGAGACCTTTCCTGAGGAGGAGGCTTCGATAAGGTGGCAGCCAGTACCTGGCACGCAACCATCATCCTGTCAGGCAGGCAGCTGCAGGGCGCCTGTACTAGGGCTGACAGGAAGTTGGAAACTGCCGTCCTCGAGTCAGGCAGTTATATGGAGCCCTCTCGCATTTCGGCCATTATTGAGGCAGCCATTCCGTGCAGCGAGAGGCAGCATGCTCTCGAGACGCATTGTGCTCACGAGAGGCCTGATTAATTGACGTACGCTGTACACTGCAAGCCGCCATTACCGAGACCTTCCGTACGGAGGAGGCCTCGCCAAGAGGCCACAGCCACCCTTCAGGGCTTTCATGTGTGTCAGTATCTCTCCCGCGCCCCCTCCCCCCAATCTTATGTGAAGATGAAAGGGTGAAAGCCATTTTTTATTATCAGCTTTTAAGTTTTCCATGAGTATAGATTTAGGTTGCTGATGTAAAACTTTTTTGTAACGTTCTAAATGTGTGAAGAAAGAGGACCACAGCTTTGCACTTTGCATGTATATTTTAAAGTGTTTTTTAATTGAAGAAAGAACCTCTCGTTGTTCTGCATTTTTCCCTCAGAGATTTCCATGTTGATACCCAATGTTAAGAAGGGAAAGTTATCCTCAAGGCCTGAGCTTTTAGGTCCTCCAGTGGGCACTGGAATCTTCTGACCACTTCCACTTGTGCATGTGCTATTTGTTATGGTTTTATTTTCAGAAATTCTCTAATCGTCTAAGTGTGTGGCCTTTTTTGTTAATGTCAGCCTGCTTCACCATTATCTGAAACTTTTTTTTCCAAATACCTAAAAGCTTTTTGCATTCATCGTCATGTAACTTAAGGAAACAGGATATAAGTTTTAGTAAATCATCCCAAACCATCCTAAATTTTGTACGCTGAGGAGGCTGTCTCCTTAGATCATGTGTATCCACATGTACAGTAAAATAAGTGATGTTTGAACCCAAATTCACATTAGGTCCCAGCTAAAGGGCAAGCAGTGTGAATTTTTTCCGATTTGAGAGGCAGGGTAAAGATTAGGGATGCTTTCCTGTGGGACCGACCCCCTTTGAGGAGCACATCCTGCAGCTGAGCAGCAGCATGTGGATCACCACTTTCCTGTCTGTGCACTGAGCTGCACGGTCCCATGTTACAGGGTGTCTGTAGACAGAATCCATGGTTTGATGCAGGTTCTGACAGGCATGAATGTTGTAAGTTAGGAAGCAGGAATGTGGCCTGTGTGTGTGATTTGTGTAACGTCTAGAAGTATTACTCCAAGAGTTTTTTGTTGAAAAACAAGTAAGCTGTGAATGTAATCGTTAGGCTGAGGCAAAATCCAGTGAGGGACCTAAAGCTTAGGACTCCCCTGTGTCCTAAGTCCTGAGATTGCATATGAGGAGGCGCAGAGGATGCAAGTTTCCATTTCTGGGCAAAGGATTTTCCAGGGTTTTTCTTGTGTTTGGACTGAGAAGAGAGCACATTTGGATGAGTAAACATGGAGGATATTCTCAGGCAATTTTTGCGTCCAAGCGATCCTCTGTTGCCCTCTTGTGGTCAATCCAGGAGTCACAGTGTTTACCTTTCCTTGGTGCTGAATTTTCCCATTCCCCCAAATGTCTGTTGAAGGAAGCTGAAAGGAAAAATTCAAACCGTAAAAAATCCTGGATTCTGTCCAGGGCTGCAATGATCCATTCTCTGACTGGAGTGAAGTCACGGGTGTGTATTTGTGCCCTGTGTCCACCGTAACTCTTTTAAGGAGGCTTTGGGTACTGCTATGCTGGCATAGTTTTCAGGTGCGTTCAGGATGTGTGTTCTTACCCTGGAGGCAACCATTCTGGAGGTATCATCCAGTCACCTGCAGGTTGCTATGATTGAGGCAGGCAGTTCCTTGCAGGTGGCCATGACTGAAGGAGGCAGCCATCAAGTTTGAGTCCGGCAGAGTGGAAGCAGTTATTTATTTATTTAGTTAGTTAGTTATTCAATTAAGTTTTGTTATTAATTAAGGCTGTCCATGATGAAGTTAGTAAGGTCCTGATGAGGCTGTGTGTACTGTGGAGACTCTCAATTTAGGGCAATGATTAGTGTGGAGGCTGTAATTTTGGAGTGAATGTATTTTTTATATAATGGGAAGGTGTTTGTGCCTTGCTGAAAAGATTGTGCTAACTAGTTTGTTTTTTGAAACAGATTGTTTAAGTACTTGAGTAAAACGTTATTATATTATTTCTTCAAGGAAGAGAGAGGGCGAGAGAAATGTGCTCTTTTTTCAAAAAGAAAACATTGGTATTGAAAATCTGTTGGTTGGAAGGAATGGTGGAGAATAGCAGAGCATGGTACTGTTGCCAACTTCCTCTGGGCCACGAGGTTTTGTGCGAGCCTTTGTGTCTCTTTCCTTGGTGATGAGAGGACTGGCGTTCTAACGCCGTTGCCCATATTGTCCATCAGGTGGCGCCAAATTCCTCGCTGAGTAGAAAGTTTGTGTCTGAGTTTTTGAGGGAGAGATTTGCATGTGATCAATGCTGTGAGGCTACTGATCAGGCAGCGAATCCAGATGCGGCTGTTTGTAGCGTGTGTGTTCTAGGTGGTATGGTGTGAGCGCCCCCCAGGTGAGGATGTGCTAAGGCCAAAGGTGTGATTGTATTCGTCATGATCCCTGATGCACGTGTTGACCCTGTGCATTGTGTTGTCTAGGCGAAGGTGGCCTCTACCCAAGTGTGTTGTAAGTAATCCGATAGAGTTCCATTTTTGTTATTGCAAATGCAAATGGAAATGTGTGAGCCAGAAGAGTCTTCATCCTAGTGTGTGCTTCATTGAGAACAGAATCGTATTCCCGTGTGATGAATGTGAAACTGTTTTTGCTGGAATGAGGGTTAGTGTTGTGAGGTGATATTCCTGATTCAGCCATGTGAGGAGTCAAGCTCTGTTTGCTGGTCCCACCCATTGTGTCCCCATGTGTCCCTTGTCCCCAGGCTACACGTGGGAAGCCCACACATCCTCAGGTGTTTCTTCACCTGTGGTGAGTCCTTGTCATGGAGTGTGTGGTGTGTGTAAGCTTTGTCCAATGAATAGGTTACTCACAGTGGACATGCCGGTATCCCCCATCACCAACCCCTCCACCCCCCATGTGTTTTGAATCCGATGGAGTCAGTCCCTGATGACCATTTTGTTTGAGGAGAAACTCCAAGGGGTGTTTGTAGTCTGGAGACTCGTGGATGTGTTTCCTGTATGGTTTGCAGGCAGGTTTCCCTGAGTAAGGGAGGGAAGTGTTGCTCAGCATCTTCCCTAACTGAAGAGACCTAAAGTTACGCTCAAGAATGGTGTGAAAATGAAAATCTTGAAATGCAAATGAATTGCTACTGGGTAGCCATGTTCCTTGAGTCAATATTTTTCCTGAGTAGGAGCCATTATCATTTAATGCTTTCCTATAGTGGTTTTGTATCTGAGAGGATTTAGTTGTGAAGTGTCTTTATAACTTGGAATTTCCCTTTGTGTGGCCCCCTGAGGGTGCAGCCCCGGGTCCCTGTCATTGTATATAACTGTCTGTATTGTTCTCCATTCCAGCTTTGTCAGTGTCTGAATTCCTCGATGGAAGGCCAAGGGCTTAGCTGTGTGTGGCTGACTGATGGAAGTGTTTCCTGGTGGACAGTGGTTGTCCAGGTCTTGTTCCCATTGTTGGTGATGCTGGTGGAAGGTAAGTGTAATGGGTCCCAGTGTGACTGAGGCTATCCAGTTGTGTGTTGCCTTGAAAGCTGAATAATTTGGATGACAGTCCTAAGGGTAGGTGTAGAGGGCTTACTGGGAAGGTCCATGGGCAATGGTTTAAATGATTGTTAGCTGAGTCGAAGGAGGCAGGGGTCGTGGCTGCTGCAATGACATTGAGAACCTGTGCATTCACTATCTTAGTCAGTACCCCAGAGCCATGAATAACAGGAAGGCACAGTTAACAAGGCAGTCAGTGTGGACAGTTCTCCTTTACGCACCCAGTATGTTGGAGGCCGCTAAAATTGTGGCAATGGGAACCTTGCATCCGCCATTATTGAGGCAGCCAGTCAGTACAGCCAGGTGTGGAGAACTTCGAGACTCAGTGTCCTCACGAGATGCCACCATTATTGATATCTTTCATAAGGCAGAGGCCCCAGCTAAATAGGTAGCCAGTATGGGACCGTGTCCTTTAACCTGGCAGGCAGGAAGCTGCAGGTTGCCTCTACAGAGCAAGCCAGGAGGGTGGAGGCCACCATCCTCGAGGCAAGCAGTCATACAGATCCCTTTTGGGTTATGGTAGTGGGTATCAAGCAATCCACCATTATTGAATCAGCCAGTCCTTACAGCGAGGTGCTGAGTAACCGCCAGAGTAATCGGGGTCAGGAGAGGCCACCTTAACTGATGCATGCCGTTCGCTGAAAGCTGCCATTATTGAGACCTTCCGTGCTGCAGAGACCCCAGTAATGAGGCAGCCAGTACCGGCATAGGGACTTCCCTAGTTATTTTTTTTGTTTTAGATTAAGAATTCTATTACTGCATCAGTCACCACTCAGAGATCCAACACAGATGCTTTGCTTCCTTCTATTTGCCACACCTGAGGATGATTCAAGGAATCTCCCAGTCACAGCATAAGCTGCAAAAGAATCCCCTCCCACATCACAAAGTGCACTGATGCGATGAGACTTACAGTGCCCTTTACTCTATCACAGTTCTTAGGATTCTCTGTCCATCCATGATCTTCACACTAGTGAAGCCTACAAGCAGGGCATTCTTCCGAATGTCCCCAAAAGTGTCCATTAGGATTTAATGATATACATTTTTTAAGGATTTATCAGGTGCATTGAGAGGATGTTTTAAAAAAGGAAGACTGCAAAGTGTCATGAAAATTCATCTTGATTCTTTGGTTCCACACAAAGCTATATACATACTTAGAGCTCTTGAAACAGCAGCCATTATAGCCTAAACTCCTCTGGAACAACCCCTACAGCTTTCACAGGGTCTTAAATACTTCATTGCTGACTATTCAGAGTGCAGAGACTTAATACATGAATAACTCAATAGAAAAATCAGAAACAATAGTGGCTGTCCTCAACTTATTTTAAAAACAAGCCTCAAAGGAACCCAGTTTTTATGAAGTTAAATAAATGGTTGTAAAATCAGAAACAATAGTGGCTGTCCTCGACTTATTTTAAAAACAAGCCTCAAAGGAACCCAGTTTTTATGAAGTTAAATAAATGGTTGTTGAACATAACTCAAACTATAATAAAAACATCTGTTCCCTCCATAATGAACAGCCATGGATTTCAATACCTAAACACAATTGGAAAACTACCCCCAAGTTTTAAAAATGAATATTAGTATATTTTGCAAGCATAGAAATGATCCAAAACTAAGAGAAATAGAGGAAATATGTATTTTAAACAGACACATTGAAATTATATAAGTAAAAAATCTGAGCATATCCTGAGACTGAACAGCAGCATTTTGCATCACACGAATGTGTCAGTTTATCTGAGCTGCATGGTCCCATGTTACCGTCTCTGTATAAGTACATCCAAGGTGTTGAGGCTTGGTCTTTCAGCAATCAATGCGCTAAAGTATAAAGAGGAGGAGTTTGTTCTGGCAATTGTTGCTCGGCTGTAATTTCAAGTGTCCCGTACCACAAAGTGTCCCGAATTTGAGTCCTAGTCAGCCTTTCAATGCGGAAAAAGTGATCATCCGCTGCCCTCCGGTGGACTTCAAAGGAAAAACACGCGGAGTTTTCTGGCCATGGTGCTGAAATTACAGCTAAACCCCTGTTACAGGACCAAAAATTCTACCCAGGAAAAAAAAAGAAACACTTTAAAAATCATCTAGGCTGTCTATGGCGGAAATCATTCCATTCTTGGATTCACTGAAGTTACGGCTCTGGCTTTTTCAACTCTTCCTACTCTAGTTGTGCAAATGGAGGTTCCTGAGGCTGCTCCACTGAGGTTCTTTTAAGGTGACCCACCACCCTGCCTAATGTTCCTTAGTGCCTCTTTTAACTAGAGAGTAGTGAGCAAGTGAGTGTATGTCTGGCAAGCCGATGCTCTAACCTGTGATCAAGACCAGGTACGGATTCTATTCAGTTTTAAAAATATAAATCCAAGTGGCAGTCAAGGGTCAGAGTTCAAGGCTATGGTTGAGGCTAGGGCTGGTGTTGAGGTTATGGTTTTAGTGTGAGGTGTCAGGGTCTGGTTCATCTCAGAGTCAGAGGTGGAAAAGGTGAATTAGCTTTGGAAATGGAGAATTTGAATGTATTTCACCGTAATTAAAATGAGTCGCCCTTTATAAGATCTTAGTAAATTCCACTATTGCTCCATATTTTCATACTTATTTCTTTGACATTAAGTTTTAAAGTTTGATTACCTTTTTTATATAAATTATACTCTAAACACATTTTGCTTTTCATAATAAACGATTATAGGTAGTACTCTGGTTAGGAAACCCGTTTGTTTTGAAACCTGTTCTTGTATCACAAAGACTTCTGCTCCATACCTATGTCTGTCTGTTATATAATGAACGGTTAAATAATCCCGTAGAAACGTGCTAAGACCAAGTATCCTTAATTTTTTGATTTTTGAGAATATCATCATAGAGCATACTTATACAGTGGTGTGTGTGATAAATACTTCTATTTTATTCTACAATGTTGTCACTGATTATAATGTATATGTCTGTGGATCTATATATTTATTATGCTAACCCTTAAGAGACGCTGTCAGGTAATTCCTGTCCTAAAATAATCCTGTTCTTCCCTCCTGTGTCCATTAAAGGAATAACACACTGTTCCTCTGTCCTTGGTGCTGCAACTCCAGGTAAAGCCCCGTGAACAGGACCACAAGTTCTACCCAGAAATAACAACCTCACCGTATCTCGAAGTTGTCCAGACCAGCAATCATCCTGTAGTCATGTTGCTGTGTTCCTTACCTGTTCCCACCGCAGCTGTTAAAGGGAGGCCCTCATAGACTGCCGCCCTGAGGTTCCCTCAGGGTTAACTATCCATGCTGCCTAGTATGTTCCTTGTTGCCTTTGTTAACTAGAGTCATGAGTGCATGTCTGCCAAACAAATGCTCTAACCAGTGAGCAAAACCAGCTAAAAATTGTAAGCACTTCTGTTGTTGTTAATTTCTTTGTAACTGAAATTGACATACAGTAATACATTACTTTCCGGTGTACAACATAGTGAGTAAACATTCATATAGTTTCCATCTTTATCTATTTCCTATGCTGCAGTTACATCTCCATGACTTATTTCATAAGTGGCGTGATGGACTTTTCCATTTACAGTGGTGACAACCCAGGGCTATTGTTGTTCCAAGTGGATCTTGAGCAAGATGGTGGTAGAAGAACAGCTGGAGGCTTTTGTGTTTCCGAGGGACTAGGGGTTGTGTCCTGTAGCAGCGTGTGTAAAGGCAACACTGTTGGGGCTTAGGCTAAAGGAGCAGTGGACGTTTGGGTCTGATTTGGGGAAGGAGTTCAGACTCAAACTGTCCTGCAGCTACTGTGACAAGACAGGTGCTTCCATAAGCTCCAGGGAGAACATCCAAGCTTTTTTTTTCTCCTGAGATGGAGAGCACCCTGGATTCCCTATAGGTCTCAGGGTGATTCCAGCAGCTCTCTTAAAGGGGAGCTCGTAGGGTCAGAATCAGACAGATAGATGAGGCTGGGCTGTTGGCTGTGAAGATAGAGGCCAAAGGAGAGCATGTTTCAGGAGAGTCTCATGTGTAATTGTGGGCTTGTCCTTCCCATGGTGTGGATGGCAAGCACCAGGTCCTGCAGGTTTCTGTGAAGTATGCAGCTGATATGCCATTGACCATCTTTAGTGCCCTAACTATGTCTACTGGTAGTCAGAATTCTGGGGATGCCCGATGCCAGAAGGTGTGCAGGGGTAACTCTTTCTCCTTGAGGATGACTGCTCTGCTGGCTGACAAAGCGAGGTATGCAACCAGGGCAATCCCTTGGAAAGACCTGCTGGTTAGGGTGTGCCCTGTTCTCTTCTTCTCACACAGTCTGTACACACTTTTAAAAATATTAATGTGAGGGGAGTCAAGGGTCAGAGACCAAGGCTGGGACTTGGGCTATGGCTGGGGTTGATGTTAGGGTTTTAGGGTGAGGGCTCGGCTTTCGGGGTCAAGGCCAGGTTAGAAGTGGCAAAAGTGAATGTAAATGGGAAGAGAGAATTATCTTTGCTAAAGATGACTTTGCCTTGTTAAAGATGAATTTGAATTTGTTTTGCAAGAGCTGTATTTGCATTTTAAAATGTTAATTATCCTGAATTTGAGAAGTATCCAAATGAGTCTCTCTTTCCAGAATCCTATAAACCACCCTATTTTTTTCTAAGTTATTACTGTGACATTAAAGTTGGTAATACTGAGCCATTTTTTTTATCCTAGGAAATCAGTTGTAAACCATTTTTTATTAAAATATTTTATTTAATAGTTTATTGTTGCAACAGTCAAATTTTTAAAAAATATATTTCATAATTTTTTTTACAGAGAGGAAAGGAGATAAAGAATCATATACATTGATGAGAGAGAAACATCGATCAGATGCCTCCTGCAAAACCCCCAATGGGCATGTGCCTGCAACCAAGATCCATGCTCCTGAGTAGAAACAAATTTTGGACCCTTCAGTCCCCAGGCCAATACTCTATCCATTGAGTCAAAGTGGTTAGGGGTGTACTGAGAAATCATGAATCTGTGAGTTCACTATGTCAGTTTGTAACCTAGTTGCTTCTTGTATTGAATCCTTCGGTATAGAGGAGGTTACTGTTAAAAAGTCATGGCGTGGTGGATAGGTTTCCTTTTCTGATGCAGCCAGTAACCTGTAGGTTGTCACTATGGATGGTACTTACTGATGCAGTGTTATCATGGGATCATGTTCATACCACGAGCAAAAGATTCAATGTAAAGTTTGTTCTTGAAACACATTGGATTTTTAATTTTTTTTAGAAATATATATGTTTAATATTCCATAAAGGAAGATAGAGGGTCATAGAAGACTCAAGGATGAGTGAGAATCCTAGATCGTCTGGCTTCTTTCAAAGAAAGAGACACATTTGCCACATCTGGTAATCAGAAGGAATAGTCCCTGGCCAGTGTTGGTCTCTGGTTCGAACTTTGTATGGACATCGAAGGGTCGGCGGTGGGATTCCTCGTCCAGAGCACATACCTGGGATGCATTTTTCATGGCCAGCACCATCTGGGCTCCTGTGGGAGCCCTAAATCTATGTGGCTCTGTAATATTTATATTTGCTTGTTTCCTCTCTCTCCTCCCCCTTCCTCCCTTCCAGTGTCTGTAAAAAAGTCAATGTTAAGAATATTTTGTGTGGTAAGAATAAACCGAAAACTGCAGAAGAAAAAAATCCTAAAGAAGGAAAAGGTTTGGAGTTTTGAAAAATGATCATTCCCGTGAAGAAAGGCACCATCGTGATTAGACCACTCAGCTATTCTGATGTTATTAAAGTCGATGTATGTGCCGAAATGGGTTTGTCTCAGTGAATATAGAGTCAGCCTTGGGACTGAAAGGTCCCTGGTTCGATTGCGGTCAAGGGCACATACCTTGTTTGGGGTCACATCCACATTTTGGTTTTTGCAGGATGAGGCTGATGGATGTTTCTCTTTCCTCAATGCTTCTCTCTCTCTCCCTTCGTTTGTCTAAAAAAAATCAATGTAATATAATTTTCTAAAATGGAGAAATCAATGTTTGTGGAACATAAAAATCAAATGTCCGAGTTTCCCCAGATTTCAAAATCATGACACATCACAACGAGGCTGCTGCAGGGAAGTCCCCGCAGGGTATCCGAAGACACATGTTTGAGGTGAGCCTTTGCTGGCGAGGCCCGCAGGAATTGGGGAAAGTGAGATGTGATGGAGGTGTGGAATGGACAGAGGAGGGGTCTGCACGTGCTCCCCTGTAATGTCCCTCACTGCTACACTGCTTGTTCCAGAGGCACACAGTCTTAGAAGATGTGATCGGTCACCTGGTTTTGATGACTAAGGCACATATAGACCAAGGGACCCAGAGACAGAGGGACAGATGGACAATGTAGTCCGCAGTTGTCTGCAGACATGTCATTTGGTAACCTGTGTCCATCATGCTGGTTCCCTCTATCCTCCCTTAGGTACCTTCTCGGTGGTTGAATACCCATCACCATAGTTAATGTAATTTTTTTACAAAGTTGATTCCTTACTTTAAATTAAATGATGATGTTAAAAAGTTGCTAATTGTGAATGTTTTCGTTTGGAAACTTGTTACATATCTCCATGTATCCCCTCCTCAATGAACTGTTGGCTGTGATGTGTTGTGATGTGAGGTGAGCTTCCCTCCAGATGTGATGCTGGCCTCCAGATGTTAGCTTGTGTTTGTAGTTGCTGAGCCACTTTTCCAACTGTGATGTGACCTCCCATGTCCCTCCATATCTTAGTCCTGTGGTCTTCCTCACCAAAAGATCTCATGCACTTCATCCTTTTCTCTCCTTTTGAGAACATGCCAGCATGCCTGGCTTTTTGGTACTCATTTAGCACCCACAGGGGCCTCATCTTCATGTGCTGCCTGTTGAAGTGCACCTGGATGAAAAGCTTGCTACGCCAAGTGCACATCATCCTCTGCAGCAGCTTGGCCCAAGAGTGACCCCCCTCCTCAATCATTTCCTCTTTTCTGCATTGCCTTGCTGTGTCCATATGGTCTCTCGTGAATGGCACCTGTATGCAAGGCTTGTATTTGACTATTTTCCCTTCAGGTGTTCTTTTTTACCACAGCTAACCTGTGTGCTGTTTGATCTGTCTGTGTCTGCACCTTCTGTGAGCAGACTATTTGCTCTGATGCTGTGAAAGTATATCATTCCCTAAGCAGTGACAGTTCCACTTGTAATTCTGGAATTTCTCTAATTCTGAATACAGTTTATTCTTAACCACTGTGCGGTGTAATTATCCCATCCTGAACGTAATGTTTTATCGCTTAATCATATCCCACCTAAGTAATTACTCAGTTCTCTTTAATAGTCACTTAATTTGTGTTCCCATTTTCACCGTGTTGTGCTTCCTAGTATGGCATCAAGCGAGTCTATTTTTGTTTATCCACAGGTGTTAGCATATGCTTCTTTGTTGTACTTGTGACATGCAAGCTGGTGTGTGCCTGCTAGTACACCATGCGTGATTTTCTTTGATCTCCCCTGACAATTCCTAAAAGTTCTGCTTGACAGCATCATCTCTCTCAAACAGTAGAAATGTATTTCTAGTATGCAGGACTCTTTGTTGCTTGCTTAGTACGTAGAAGATGCATGCTCATGGTCTGCTAGTTGCTGTGCGACTAATGACATAAGGCATAGCAATTACAGGTGTTGTCATATGTGCTTGGCCAAAGCATGATCTCCACATTGCTTTCCTCAATCAACATTGGTATTGCCAGTGCTGGTCAATGTCCTCTATTGCGAATTTTTCATATTAATCCTTTGCTAGAGGAATGCCTCTTGCAGTACTCTCCTAAACCCTGTCTGTCTACACTTATTGATGTGATATAGCTGTAGATGTTAGAGAAATCGAATTAGGGTCACCACATTGTTGCCCAAAGAAATCGGCTACTCTCCTGTTGGTAGCAGCAGTCTCCACTTCCTCACGAACACCTTCTCTTAGAGTTTGCTGCCAGTTGTCTTTTACTCCACCCCGTAGGATGTATTGGGTGATTGGTGTCATGTCCTTATAAAGTGTTTGTAATGACTGTATCTTGTGATATTCTTTATGGACTCCAGTCTGTGTATTTGCTGTCACCTGTTGAGTGATCTAATTGTATCTTTGTGTTCACTACCGTTGTGTAGACTGCCAATTATGGCCCTTCGAAAGAATGAAAGCTTCTAAAGATGAATGACATTTCCAGTTACATGTTCCAGGAAGTCTGTATCATGATTCCCCTCTATAGTGTAGTCATAGTCCCTGTATAGAGCCATCCCTCCTCCCAACTGACAATGCAAGTGTTTTGGTGTTCAGCCATGTCCCGCCTGAATTGTCACTTAGTTTCTTCCCCTTAAGACCCCCAAAATGGTGCTCTTCTTGCTCCCATGTCTGGCAGTGTTCATATCATCCCAGGAGAATAAAGTGCTTCGTCGAGTTACCTCTGTGCATCATTTTGTTGCCTATCCCAGTCTTGAAGCTGTGCTCGACAGTTTTCATCCCATCAATGCGATTGTCGTACCGTATTACAGACCCTTGCCTTGTTCATGCGTGGCAAGCATAGCTGGATGTCGGCTATTTGGTCTGTGTTTATAGCTAGTTCTGTTTTCATGGGGTCCCTGTTGCAAAGATGCTGAACATGTGCAAATGAAGGTCATAGCTCATGTACTTTGTCCAACCATGTTCCAATTTCTCTGGTGTCGGCAGCCACCATTAGCATCTCGACCACACCCCCTATTTTCTGCCTTGGTCACCTGAGATGATCAGAGGTCAAATAAATGGCCTCCCCCCCTCTCCAATTCCTAACTCTGGGAGCTGTAGTTGCTTTTCAAACGGGATCCGGATCACCTCAATGTGGTTTGAAAGCATTCAGTTCTTTGTTTACTTGGCTTGTGCCTCCTCCCCATCTTTTGCTGTTTGGTATTTCAGTGCACCTATTATATCTCCTGCATTTTATTGTTTGCTCACACGTGGCTGTGGAACAGTTGCAGCATGTTATGTTTTAGAGTGCTGCAGTCCCAACCCCTACTCCCTGTTTTTCAACATCTGCCATCCAAGAACTGACCCATGTTTTTTCTGCATCTTCACTATCAGATTCGAGGGGTTCTAGCTTGCTCTGATCCTGTGAAAGGATGGTACCATTCCCCAGTTTGTAACTGTCAAGATTCTCAGTGTGCCCCACATACACAGTGCAAGCTGCCATTATCTTGGTGCTGTCCTATTTCAGCCTGATTCCTTATCTTCCCTCAAATTTTCTCCTAGGTCATGTTCTGATTCTGTTCTCCCCTCATGCCTGTTTTCCTTTTTCCAAATGGGGATGTAGGAAAGCATGGAGAATGTAGCTGTGGTGCAGTACTTTGCTTCCCAGTATCCAGTTTCATTATATGCTTTTAATTGATGTGCTATCCTACCTATGATGTGCCTGCTAACGCACCTTTAACCCTACTTTTTTGCTTTAACCTTGCCCACCTAAAGAACTCGAATGTTTTGTCCTTTCTCCTGTATTTGACTACCAAGTATGCTTGGCTATTCAATCAGGGCCCATAATGGGTCCTGTATTTTGGGTGTTTGTTGAAATGCAGCTGCATGGAAACATGTAGTCTGTTCCTTGTCCATCTTAATGTGACAGCTTTCCTAAGCATCTGTGCTTTGCCCAGTAAAGCCCATGTTTCTGCCAGTGAGAACCCTAGTTCCCTCAAGGCCTGTTTCTTGAAATGCGAAGTTCCTGTGTTCCTTCAGGTGATGGGTACATGTTCTGCGTCACCTTTAAGCACCCTACGAATCTCTAGACCATGCCCTTCTCCTTCCCTCTCCCACTACCTCATGAACACAGGAGCTGAAGTTGGCTGAAGTCCCATCCTTTCACAATTTCTCGGTAAATTCAGGGTTCATTGATTAGTTTGACCTCTTGATATTGCAGTAAGTGGAGGTACATCTTCCTCTTGGGAGCCTATGCTAGTGTTTTATTTCTTGAGGACTGCCTTATCTAAGCCAATCCTGTGGCTATCATTTTGCCTCTATGCCTTTATTTTAGTGATTTTGGGCCTTAACTTTCATTGATTCTATCCCAAGTAAACCTTCTCATGGAAACCACTTTTTTTGTTTTTTAATAAATACTAAATGTTGAGTACTATCTTAAAGTGGCAGTGCATGTTCTTTCAAGTGGTCGTCTTTCCTGCTTCCCCGTCCTTGATGCGTTTGCTAATTTTTTTATGGCTAACACCTCAGTGTTGTGCCAAGAGCAGCGCCATCACCCGTCCTACCCTATCCTACATGTTTTATATTATTTTGCCCAGTTACTTTTTCCTACTCATCTTTCACCACTCCACCCCAGCACTCGCATGTAGTAGCTTCCCTTCTTGCTGCCTCTTGGGGATGGAATGACTATTTTCGGTGGAGAGACCTTCTGTTTGACTTTCTGTGTCCTCATGGGTTGTTCACAGGTGACCAGTTTCAGGCACCCCACCGTGTTTTCCCTTTGCCCCAAAGCATGGGAGCCAAGCCCTTCCCCTCCTCCACAGCTGCTGCTGTTCAGCAGCTGCATCATGGGGTTTGCTTGTCTATTCCCTCCCACCCCATGCCATTGCTGTACATGTCTGTCTGGGTCAGGCACTTTTTGTGTTTTAAAGCACTGTATGTTCCTTGGCTGGGCTTGTGTTGGCTGCATGGTATCTCTTGGAACCATGACTTCCCGTGTCCGGCAGTCTTCCCCAAAAAGCTATTTTTACCTTGGCCGCTCAGGTATTATCCCCAGACCACCCACCGTCTCCCATGCCACAACCCTTCCTTTCCCATGCATGCTGCCTTGGGCCCAGCACTTTTGTCTTGTTTTTCTGTCCGTCTTTGCGTGTGAAATGTCCTACAGAGCCTACTCTGTTTTTTGCTCCCCATGTGCGTTGCCTGCTTTTGGACAGCCATCGTTCAAAGAGCAGCCCATTCTAATAGTATTGATGCTTGCAAGTACCTATGTAATGCAAACACAGTTATATACCAATGGTGTCAATTCAGTTTCCATCTTTCCTTGTGTTATAGGAGCGGAAGGGCTATTCCACTTGCTTCCTTTGGCTCATCCTCAGGAACGGTTCTAGCCATTTCACACCAAAGCTTTCCATTTCTCACCCATATATGTGCCATTGAGTCCACCTATGCTTTTACTCTAGGACATCCCTGTTTTTTATCGTGTTTTGGACTGCTTGTCTCTGTGTTTTGTGTTTGTTTCAAGTTTGGGGGAGTTTGTTATGTTAGGGCATGAATGTAGGGCAGCTGTGTGTGGCCTGCTGAGGTGCACTTATGCTTCTGGCCTACACCGTTGCTATTTCACATGTGTTCTTGGTTGTTGGAAAGATAAGTCACAAGCGCCTTTGTTGTCAGAGTAGCCTTCCTACGTGGCAGCAGCAACTTCTGGATGGAATCCCATGGCCCTTGGAGGTCAGCTGTGGCATGAAGCCAGGGTACCCTGCACATTAGTCATTGTCCTGTGACATGCTTTATCCCCTGTCCGTCATGTGTGTGTCCCTGTGTGTAATGATGCCCATTTCCCCTTCCCCCGACCATGGATATATTCTCATTGGTAGTACTGCAAGTGGCTGACTCCCCTTCAATGCCTCTTTCTTGGTCTTAGCTTTCCTACATAGGGTGTCCTGTGGGCATCATCCCCCCCTTTTTTTGTGCGTAGTCAGTTAATGCTGTCCTGATGCGTGTGTTGCCTGATAGCCAGGGCTTCGGTGTGTCATACCTTTGTCCAATTCCAGTGCGTGATTCCCCCTCTTTGCATGTTGTTTGCAGTGGTTGATTACTCCTCCCAGTGTTCACCCTCACACACCCAAGCATTCCCTGCCATGTAAGACGGAGTCGCTCATGCACACACAGAACTCTGAGACTCACCGGGGTGGAGGGGCCAGGGCGAGGGGAACAGCAAAGCAGTTGCGGCATAAGGTGGTATGATGGGGTCATGGGAGTTACATGCATCGGAAGGATTTGCTAGGTTAGCAGATTCATATCGTGTTATTCTTGGAGCAGCCAGGTAGACTGACTGGGTGGTTTCCTGTCCATGGTTCCTGTTCTGACCTCATGTGGAATGTCCAGTGCAGAGCATTTCTTGGTTTCAGGGCCTGTGGTTCTAGGCTTTTTTCATAAAGTCACTCTCCATGTCCATGGCCCTGTGCGGGGGTTGGCATCTGTGATCCATGTGGTGTCCCACCAAGGTGTCCTCACACAGCACATTTTCGAGGCATCTGGCTCCAGCAGCAAGCATCATCCGCATCATAATTTCTTGTTCTTCCTTGCCCTGTGCAGTGGGTTGGTGTTTGTTAAATGCTTTTGCCCCTGTGTCTTGGCCCTGCTTTCTACACATTGCCTGCTTGACTCTCCACTCATGAATTGTTTCCCAACAAGTATCTTTTTGAAGCTTGTGTGGCATTTGTGCCAAAGCCGGAAAGGCTGCTCCCATTTTGTGCTTTGTGAGGCAGTTTAGTCCTCTACCTCTTCCTTCCAGTGCCCTACCCATTACTTCCTTCCCTGCCATCTGTCAGGTTCCCAGGAAACTGGATGCTTCAACCTTCCTTGGGGTTTTTCTCTCCTTTCTCCCTTGCTAGTTTCTCATGTCAGTGATGGGTGCAAATCTACAGCTCCTCCCCACAATGCTTTCTAAGTTTTCTCTGAGGAGTTCTCATAGAGCCTATGAAGTTCCCTTCAATTTGTCGTCTGTGTAGAACCATAGGGAGACAGCATCTTTGTGTTATTTCTGTGTCCCTAGTCTCTGTTCCTTGCGATTTGTAGCTGTTATCTCACCATGCAGAGTTATGGCCCAAACACTCACTCCCATCCCAGTTTATATCCTGTCTCAAGGAGAGGTTTTTGCTTTTTTCTTTCAATGGTCTGCCATCCCTGTGATAGTCTGTTATAGGCACTCACCTCCTATCTTCGCCGGTAGTTGTGGTTTGCCGGGTGGGGTCTTGTTCTTTAGCATCCATCCTTGTCAGATATATATTTACGTGTATTTCTTTCTCATTGGGTACACAACTGCCAAAAGAAAGACATCATTATGCATGCATGTTTGGGATGCCTGCTTTACCAGTCTCACATCCTTGCAGCATCAGGGACTCTCTGCACTGTCCTTTGCCAGCTGTGCTGCTGCTCTAGGCATTGTGTAGTGTTCCTTGCCCTCTTTTCCCTGAAAAGGTCTCCTCCCTTAGATTGGTTGGTGTAATTCTGGAATTACATTTCATGCACTGTCTTCTCATTTTCTATATTATCATTAGGTAAAGTCAGTACAGCAGAAGTGTGCAGAGTATGGGCTTAGATTCTTTATCAGAAAGGAGAAGGGTTCTCACAGTCAAGAATGCACTTATGGCTCTACAGGCTGGGGCATGGTGTCTTTTCCCTTACCGTTTTCCGAGGCCTTCTTCCCTTTGTCCACGGTTATTTCCATCGATATTCTGTTTTTTCTACTAGACTCCGTGATTTTCCCTTGCACCTTTTTTTATTTCTTTCCTGTTTGTTTGTTTTTTTTATTTTCTTTCTCCCTGCAAAAGATATGAATTTGTGTATTTCAAAAAAACCCCTTACATTCCCATTGCAATTTTGGGTAGTGCGTGTTATGTTTTCTCAGCCCTGTCTTCTGTAGTTTGAATGTTCCCTTCTGTGAATCTTGAGTCCTCGGTTTCATGGCCAAGGAATCTTAGATATTTTTCAGTTTTTCTTCCTGTTCAATTTTTAAATTACCTTTTTTATGGTTGTCATGGCTACTTTTTCAAGGGGCTTGATGGATACAATCCTGATTTTCTAGGGATGATGTGAGGTTGCTTTCAAAGTGTGCTGCTTCAGGGTTGCAGTCCTGATGGTAGAGCTGTGTTTCTCAACCTGTCTAAGGCCGCGACCCTTGCATACAGTTTCTCATGTGGTGGTGACCCTCAACCATGAAATTATTTTTATTGCTACTTTATAATTTTTGTAATGTTATAAATCGTGATGTAAATATCTGTTATTTCCAAGGGTCTTAGGCGACCCCTATGAAAGGGTCATTCGACTCTCAAAGTTGTCGCTACCCACACGTTGAGAACTATTGTGCTACAGTGTCTTATCTTTGACTTTGGATGGTTTACGTGTCTTATTTAGTTGCCCAGCTGTATGAATCGGCCACAATGTGTGCCGTAGCTGGACTGCTAGGCCTCCTTAGGTCCGCTCCCCTTGTTCAGACCTTCACTTATATTTTGTGGCCTATTTATCTTCCTGGAAGCATGTGTATCCTGAAGGATGCTTTCCCCCTGTTATCAAAGAGATTCCTACTCGCCTAGGAGTGCCCGTAAATAGCTCAGGAGGGAAAGTGTGGCCCTTCCTCTTCAGAACTTACTTGTTTCACCTTTACAATTTTGACTCCCTCCTTGGTTGCTCTCCCTCTTTGAAATCAATGCTCATTTGTCACGTAAAATAAGAGCCAGCTTCCCATACATTCCCTTTAGATTAGTGGTTCTCAACCTGTGGGTCGCGACCCCTTTGAGGTCGAATGACCCTTTCAAAGGGGTCTCCTAAGACTATCAGAAAACATGTATTTCCCAAGGTCTTAGGAACCAACAGACTGCTCCTTGGTGTAGCAAAATAGTTGACTATTGTCATATGAAGACCGTTACCCATGTTACACCACGATTCAAGACAAAAATTTCATTTATTTATAATCAAAAATGAATATTTCTCAATACACAATTACATACTGGTTTTGTAATTAATACTTGTGTTTTAATTACCTTCAATTTGTAACAACAAAAATACATCCAGCTTATCAGATATTTACATTACAGTTCATAACAGTAGGAAAATTAAGGTTAAGAAGTAGCAATGAAAACAATTTTATGGTTTGGGATCACCACAACGTGAGCAACGGTATTAAAGGCTCGCAGCATTAGGAAGGTCAAGAACCACTGCTCTAGAGTAACCTTGCTTTCCATTAGCCCCTTTATAGTTCTTGCGCTCTGCCCACCTCATCAGCTCCCTTTTGAGACTGGCTCACTTTAGACCCGACATTTTATCGAGACAAGGGAAATGTTGTGTTTGCAATGGGCCACTCACCTTGGTTCCCTGGATGAGGCACCGGCCACACGGCGGGGTGCTATGCGTCCCTTGCTGGATCCAAGTGCCTAGTCTCAGTCCGAGTCCGCATAGTGCTCCAGGGGGAGCTTCTTTGTCAGCTTCCTCCGGATCGCTGTTGTGGTGAGGTGAATGTGAGGTCTTGCATCTTCTTCTTTTGGGTTTTGTTAGGAGAATCCATCGTTTCTTTGCTCGATTGCAGGGAAGTCCATTGTTCCAGCTGTGCTGCAGGAGAGAAAGGGTGTTTTGGGCCTTGCTCTGCTCTTTTAAGTTTTCCTCTAAGTCAAACTGAATTAAAGGTCCTGAGAGAATTCATTGGATGCCTTGTTTGGGGCGTGGGTTGCTTCTTAGTTGGTAAAGGGAAGCTAATCTTTGAGGAGTGAGATGATGGGCATTCTCTTCTCTGGCAGGGAGGGGTGCTGCCCCCTAGGCCTTAATGATATTGGTCCATTAACTTCATGACCCTGACAAAGACTGAGTCCCCGAGCCCCCTTTGTTGTGTCCTCTGGGTTCATGAAGGAGGGGTGTCCTAGGTTGCCTTTAGGATGGCTCTGCTGTCTGAGCAAAATTGTTCCGCTTGCCTTGGGCTCTCTTTTGCATTGTGAGAGGGGCCACCATTGTGTTTGCACAATTGCTTGCCTTGCTCTTGGGCTTATTGAGGCTAAGTGAGGAGGGGCCATTGTGTTGAGCCTACTTCCTCATCTTAGCCTTGAGGCTGCTCTTGTCCAGTGAGGGGGGGACCATTGTGCTTTGCCCCATTGTTCACCTCTGCCTTGGGCTTGCTGTTGCCCAGAGATCAAGGGGACCATTGTGTTGAGCCTAGGATTGTGTTCCTCTCTATAGCATGCCTCTATGGCTTGCTTCAAGGTTTGCTGAGGGAGATGATGTGGTGTATGCTTGTTCTTGGCCTATCTTTTGGGCCCTGCATGTGAACCAGAGTACCCTTTGCTCTCTTCTCCTAGTCTCAGGAAATCGCACAGAGCACCTGAGCACAGTCCTGAGAGTTCTCAATGTGGAGGTGAGTTTGGCAGGGGATGGGTACCAATGGATGTCCCATAATTTATCTAAGGACCTAAGCACAGGTGGCCAAGAGTATCCTCTGCCAGTAGAATGGACTTATACGGATGACTTAAGGCGCTTATTAAATATTGGCCGAGCATAAATGACACAGGAGACAGACAGGCAATGCACGAATCACACGCAGTTTATTTCACAGAGTCCTGGTGGTTTCTAGACCTCGGCAGGCCACCCGGAGATCCACGCTGACAGACACACACACTGCACGTTGCACGTTGCAGCTGCAGCTTGGCGTCTCTTAGAGGCTTCGGCTTGTGGTTCTCGGTTCGGAACCAGGGTCCACTGCAGAGCTCAGAGTTCAGGTAGGATGCAGGAAGGGTACCGGACAAGTGGATATAATCTGCTTTGGAGCTTGCTGTGTTTTATGTGCTCCAGGAGACATCTTCAGTGTGTCTTAAGTGTGTCTTATCAGCGGGTCCCAGGTGTTCTGCTATGTGGTCTTTTCATGTGGGGTACAAACTTTTTTATCTCTTACAGGCACATCTCTTTTAAGTGCGTTCACACTTCATTCCACTCTCTAATATGTCACACCCAATTTCTTATTTTATATTTGTATTCTATCTTTATTATTATTACTATAACAGAGGACAGCGGAGTGCAGGTTGCAATTGGCTCTGTGGGTCTTGTCCTTTATTGTCTTGCTCACAATTGAGACATGTCTGGTTGACATTCGTATTCCTGCTGTGAGTTTTGCGTGTGCGCTTTACAAACACCCCCGAGTTAGTGTTTAAGCATGCGTAGCCATTGCCCTTTCTGGGCTCCCCTTTCGGTGATTCAAGTGTTTGCTGTTTCCTTTCCTTTTCCCGCTTGTGAAGAGCGCTCCTTCTCTGATGCTATTGTCTTTCTTCCCTTGTGTCCCCTTCATTCCAATTCTTATCCTTTGCTGCCATCTGGTGGTCATTGTTTGTAATGTAGCATTTTACCTCTTTCTGCGCATTCATTTTATTTGTTTGTGGTCCTCTGCTGCCATCTTTTGGTCTGTGTTGGGATATCAGCCTATTTTACTAAGTTTTGTCAGTGGTGCGTGGATGTGGTTCCCTTTATTATTTTTGTGTCTTTGTGGTTTTTTTCATGCATTTTTCGTGTCATTCAATTTCAGGCTTTTATTTCTGGAGTTTAGGATTTCCTTGTCGGTGACCCAAAAGAAAACAAAAATCTTTCCAAGTTCCTTCCTAGTGATTAGTTGTGTTCTTTCTCCCAAGAAGCTCACTCGGTGCTATGGTTCTCTGCTGCGTTGTGTTGTTTAAGTTTGGAATGGCAGTTAATTCTGTCAATAAGGAAGGGTTGCTGTAGACTTTGTCATTTCAATGTGGGATGAAGTTTGAGACTGCTTTCTCTGTCCCCTTCCAACCCTCTTCTCCCTCTCTGCCTCCCCCCCCCCATACTCTTGGCTATTATTTTCCTTGTATGCTCATCGTTCCTTGCAGTGATACTCAATGTTATTGGGTGTTTCTCGTGCATGTACACACATAACGTTTTACCTCTTCTTTTTGTTCTTTTTTTCATATTTTTGTGTATAGAGGAGATGGGTTCAGGGAGTTTTGGGTGTTGCACAGAGAGACAGAGATAGAGGGAGAGGGAGAGGGTGAGACCCAGAAATGTCGATGTTACAGACGATTGCAAAATGCTCGCTTCCTATTTGTGTGTATTCTGAACAACCTTGAACTCTTCAGCTCCTAGGTTAACCCCTTACCCAATGAACTACGCCTTCTATATCTTGAATTGCATGTGTCCCCTTGACCTTCATTGACCTGTTGTTTGCTTTGATTTGAGCGTCTTTATGCTTCCATGGCTGAGCACTGCTCACACATGGTTGCAGTTTCCTCTATTTCCCCTGATTTCTTTTTATTTCCTTGATGCCTTTCTACTTTTGGTGTTGTCTCTCTGTATATGTTCTGTGTTCCTTAATTTTTTTATTGTGTTTAATGTCTAGCGCTTTGCTCCTGTCTCGTGAATTGCTACAAAACGGGGCAGTGTTATTCTTATGCTTGGGTTGTCTTCATTTTAGAGTTCACTGTTGTATTTGCCTTTCCATCATGTCTAGTTTTTACCTTTTTATTGTTATGAATTTTTTTTTACATCGAGGAAGGGAGAGGGACAGAAAGCCAGAAACATCAAAAGAGATACATCAATCAGCTGACTCCTGTACTACGCCTCACACTGGACATGTGCCCACAAACAAGGAGCATGCCTGGGACCTTTTATTCTCCAGGCTGATGCTCTATCCACTGAGTCAAATAGTTTTCTGCATTTCTCACGTTTTCATCTTGTTTTTATGTTTCTCTTTGTAGTCTTTGGTAATGTGTGTTCCACGGTGGTCGCCCTCAGACGTGCCTTGGATGGTGCCCCTTAGTGGGATAAGATGTTTCTGTCTGTGATGGCTGCTTCTTGACATTGTGTTGCTCAGAGCCCCCATCTGAGGTGTATACAGACTTTCCTGGGTCAGGCTACTTCTGTTTGGTACTTGCAGTGCCAGTGCGTCCTCCCTGTGTCATCGATGTCATTTTCCCCCTTGTTTGGTTCACATTGTTAAAGTCTTTCTTTGATCTGGTCTTTGCTTTTCCAAGAAAGGTTCATTGTGTCCTGGTTTACTTCAGGGGTAAGTTCTGTTGGGTAATGATCCATAAATAGTTCTTGGTTGCTTTGTTGTGGTCCTCTCATTCAGCTGTGTTTCTCCCTGACCACAGCTATGTGGTGTGTGCTGTGGCATGGATTATTTGGGCATTATTGTTTTTTTATTATCATTATAATTAGTGGTTATTTGCGGAGTATGTGCTAAGGACATGTTGTGACATGGTTTTCAGGGTTGATGTCAATGAGGCTGTAGGTCTTTATGTGGGAGTTCATCTGTCTTCCATGCACCCTTTTCTCTCCTAGCTGTCTGAAATAGCCACAATGTCTGCCGGAGCTGTCCTGTTCAGCCTTATGGGTGCTGTGCTTGGCAAGACATTCACTTCCATCATGTGGTAGATTCTCCTTTCTGTAATCCCGTGCTTCTATTGGGGATGCCGTCTCACTGGTCCCACTGACATTCCTAGTTGTCTAGACGGATCCTGGTAGTCACCAAGCAAGGAGATTGCAGATTTGTGATGTCCGTTTTTCAGCTATGTTTTTTTCAGTCATTGCTCTTTCCCTGCTGAAATTTTCTGAAATCAGCATTAATTTCTCTTTTTTAGTAAGCGGCATACACCTATATTTTCCCTCCATATTAACTTTGCTGTGTCTTCCAGAACCTTTTTATGGTACTTGCACCCTCCCCTCCCGTCTATGTCACACTCAACATGAGTGAGGTGAGGGAGGTCCAACATTCTTTTTAAAGAAGGGGCTATTGTGGCAGCAATGGGCAACATTCCAGGGTTCAATGGATGTGCTGCAGGCCACGGTTCTAAGTGCCTGGGCCCTTTACTGGATCCGAGCACCGATTCTGAGTCCACACAGTCCTCCCTGGGCAGCTGCTATGTTTTCCTCCCTTTCTCTGCTGCGTTTAGGTGCCTGTAGAGCGTTCCCTGCTGTTCCTACAGTTCCATGTGTTTATTACACCTTTTCTTTTCGCATGTCCACGGCAGTTTAATAAAGAGGAGTGCTGGCATTTCGAAATGGGATTAGGCGCCGCATTCCCCTATTTGCAGTTTTTGTTAAAGGGAAATTGTGTCACCATTCCAGGTGGAATTCAGAGGAAGTCTTGTTCATTGCATCGTGTTCATCTCAGGTTGTAAGTGGCAGCAATTGTTTGAGGAGTTGTATTATGTGCATTCGCTTCTCTGTCAGGGAGGGGTGCCGCATGCTTGACCTGTGCCGTGTTGTGCTACAGGTTACGTAAGCAAGACAAAGAGCCATTCACTGCGTGACCTTTGTTTTGTCCTCAGGGTTCTTGAAGAAGGGCACTCCCCACTTTCCCCGACATAATGTAGATTGCTCCTCTGTTTCTTGGTCTCTGTGTTGGTAGGGGATGAGGAATACCTTTGTGTTGAGCCTCGGAATGTGCACCGTCTGATTGCATGGCTCCGTGGGTTGCTTTATGGTTTGCTGTGAGCAGTGATGTGGTGTACACCTGTCCTCGGCCTCAATTTGGGGGCAGTATCTGAACAAGAGCACACTTGGCTCATTTTTCCTAGGCTCCTTAACGTACACATTTCACCTGAGTGCTGGCTCGGTGATTTTTGGTGTGGGGTTGAGTGTCCCAGGGCATGGGGAGACGACAGCACTTTGCTCACTGTTAAAGCTTCTGTAGGTCCCTCCATTCACTCCTTCGATAAAAGTTGTTGCAGTTTTGCTTGTGCTTTATTTTCCCGCTTTGAGTTGTGAGTGTTGTGCTCTACAAATATCCCACATGTCTTTTGTAAGCATGTGCTGCCGTTATCCCTTTGTGGGTTCCCCTGCGGTGCTGGGTTTGAAAAATCCGTTATTTTTCCCGCCTGTGACTCGCACCTTCCCTCGTAGATGCCTCTGTTCATCTTTTGCCTTTCTGCTGGGATTTTCATTTGTTATCCTTTGCTGCCATCTTGTGTCCATTGTTGGTATAGCAGCTTATTTTAAAAAAAAGCTTTCTGGCAGTGGTGGTTGTGTCCTTCCTGTTTGCAGTTTAGATCTAGTTATGTTTCTTGCCTTCTATCGGGTAATTGTTTTCCTTCCTTTCTGTTTCTCGTTGCTGGGAGTTATTGTTCTGTGTCCTGAAATACGATTACTTCGTAGTGTCCTCATTCTTATCATATTTGTACTTGTCTTTTTCTTGATTCTGATTCAGGAAGTTATGGATCTCTGCTCCTACCAGGTCTTTTGTTTTCCCATGGCAGTGGATTGTCTGTTCTTGGAAGCATTCTTGTTGTTCTACGGGTCATGTGAAATTTAGTTGGAGACTGCTGTGGCTGCTGTTTCCTTTTTTTGATGTTTTTTCTTTGCTTTGCGTGATCTTTGATCCTGCCTGTGCTCCTTTCTCCTTTAGGATGCTATGATGTGTGTGTATGCACACATGCGGCCCTATCTTTCCCTGTTTTCGCCATGTTTCCGGTTTAATTTTTTACAGGCATGAAGGGATTGGGAGAGAGGCAGAAATATGGATGTTATGGATGTTTTTGGCCCCCGTTTTATCTACAATTTTCCTCATGAGGATGTGCTCTCCCTCCATCAAGTCATATACCCTGCACTATATTAGGGCCCACCTGCAATTCTTGAGTCCTCAGGCTGCCACTGTGTCCACTGAGTTCGACCTGTTAGGTCTGCAGGCAGGGTATTTCCCATTGGAGTCTTTCTGTCTCCTCAACCCTCGTTCTCCTTCTCTTGTGTGAGTATTGGTATTCTGTCTTAGGTGTCATGTTTCCATGGCAGTGATCGCTGTCGAGAAATGATTGCGGTTCACTGTATTTTCCGTTCTATGATTTTGTTCCCTGATGCCTTCATGCCATTTTTGCTTCCTCCACATTTCGTGTGTGTATGCACTTGATGTTGGTGTTTGCTGTGTGTTCCGCTCTTATTTATTTTCTGTTGCTGTATGCTGGCAATTGTCTGGTTCTTCTTTGTTGTGTGCTTACAGTAGAGTTCATTCGTGTGTGTATCATTCCTTAATGTCCCGTTTTCACATGTTTTATCTTGGTTTCCTGTGGTTTTTTTTTCAGGCATGGCGAGTGAGTGCTCCACGACGGTTGCTGTCTGCTTTCTCCTGGATGGTGTTTATTTGTGGCAGAAGGTGTGCTCTTGGTTCCCATCCAATTGCTAAGAGTCCAAGTTGTCACGTCTGGATGATGCACTTTTTTGGGGGTTCTTTTATTTGCAGTCACTGACATTTTCTGTGTTGGGTTAGGATTCCCATTTTTCCATGCTTTCGATGAGGTCATCATTGTGTTTCTCCTTTATTTTGATGTTTTTCAAAATGTAGTCATAGAGCATACTTACGTCCCATGGAATAAACACTTATATTTTGTTCTTTAAATAAGTTACTGATTATGCTTCATGTGTCTATGGATCTATATATTGTAGTGGCCTTTAAGGGTCGCTGCAATGAAAGTTTTGCCCAAAAATAATGCTTTGCTGCCCTCCTGTGGCCATTCAAGGAATAACACACTTTCCTCTGTCCATAGTGCTGCAAGTCCATGTAAAACATCGTCAACACGACCACAATTTCTACCCAGAAAATACACCCCCACTAAATTATCGGAGTTGTCCATGCCAGCAATGATTTTGTAGTCGTGGCACTGTGTTTAACGGTTCCCGTCTCAGCTCTTGAAAGTGTGGCCCCCATACATTGCTGCAGTTAGGTTCCCACCCACGCTGTTTAACATGTCCGTTGTTGCCGTTGTTAACTACAATGGTGAGTGTGTGTTTGGCGAGCAAATGCTCTAATCAGTCATCAACACCAGCTAGGAGTTGTATGCACTTTTGTTGTTAATGTGCATGTATTTTTAACTCTAATTGACATATAGTAATAAATTACTTTCAGGGGTAAAACACAGTGATTCAACTTTGATGTACCTTTAAAAGTGATCACCCCATCCATTTAGTTCCCATCTGACTCTATTTCCTCTACTGCAGTTACATCTCCATGAGTCATTTTATAAGTGGTGTGATGGACTTTTTCAGCCCCTGTGGGGAAAACCCAGGGCTGTTGTTGTTCAAGAAGGACACTGAGCAAGATGGTGACAGAATAACAGCTGGAGGTTAATGTGTTTCAGAGAGATGAGGGGTTGTGTCATAGAGCAGCGTGTGTAACTGCAATAGTTCAGGGACTTATGCTAAAGTAGTAGTGGCTGTTTGGAACTGTTTGGGGGAAGGAGGTGAGAATCAAAGTGCCCTGCATCTGCTGTAACAAGACACGTGTTTCCAGAAACTCCAGGGAGAAAATCCGAGCTTTTTCTATCTTCTTAGATGGAGAGCATCCTGGATTCCCCACAGATTCCAGCGGTCCTCATAAGGGGAGGAGGGTGTAGTGTCAGAATCAGAAAGATGGATGGGGCTGTGATTTTAGCTGTGTAGATGGAGGACAAAGGAGAGGCATGTTTCAGGGAGGCTCCAGTGTCATTGTGGGCTTGACCTTCCTGTGTTTGTGGATGCCATGTACCAAGTCCTGCAGGTTCCTGTTAATCATGTAGTTGATCTTCCCTTGACGATCTTGAGGGCCTTAACCATGGCTGCTGGCTGTCTGGAGACCCGCTATGCCCGATGCTACATGGTGTGCAGGGGCCGCCCATGTTCCTTGGGTAACATTGTTCTTCCAGGTGCAACTTTGAGGTATGCAACTAGGCCAGTTTATTGGTAAGATTCCGTGAAGGTTGTTCCCCATTCCCTTCCCCTCATGCATCCTCTAATTACTTTTAAAAATATAAATGTGATGGTTGTCAAGGGTCAGAGACCAATGCTGGGGCTGTGGCTATGGTTGGGGTTTATGTTAGGTTTTAAGGTTGAGGGGTCTGTGTCAGGTTCAAGACCAGTGTGAGATGTGGAAAATGTTAATTGTAATTGGAGAGAGAGAATTTTCTTTGCCACAGCTTACTTTTCTTTGCGAAAGAAGAATCTGTAGGGTAAAAGGTGAATTATTGTTATAAGAAGTGAATTGTTGTTGCAAAACGTGATTTAGTGTGAATTTGAGAAGTATCCAAATGAGTTGCTCTTTCCAGCTTTCTAGTAAATTGCAATATTCATCAATAATTTTTTATGTTACTTTTGAGATCTTTACGTTAATATTACCGAGTCATTTTTTATCTTAGTAAGTCAGTTTTCAACATTTTTTGTCTTTTATATATTCTATGTAATAGTTTGGTGTTTCAAGACAGTCATTTATTTAAAGTATATTTTTCTAGAATTTTTCATAAAGGAATGGAGAGAGATGGAATTAGAAACATCAATGAGAGAGAAACTTTGATCAGCGGACTTCTGTATAAGTTCAAATGGGAATGTGTTCACAACCAAGGTACATGCCCTTGACCGGAATAGAACTTGGGACCTTTCTGTCCGCAGGCCGATGCTTTATCCATTTATCTAAACCGGTTTCTTTGTGACGCAGGTATTTTAAAACTTGTCTGTGTAATCTACAGGGTTCGAAACCTATGCCTGTCTTTTTCAGAATGATATAGAATAATCCCGGAGAAATATGTTAAGATTAAGGACTCCTTTTTCTGACATTTTTTCAGAATGTATTTATACAATATATTTCTATACTGTATTTTTTAAATATATTTTATTGATTTTTTATAGAGAGGAAGGGAGAGGGTTAGAGTGTTAGAAACATAGATGAGACAGAGAGATCGATCAGCTGCCTCTTGCACACCCCCTACTGGGTATATGCCCGCAAACATGGTATATGTCCTTGATCGGAATCGAACTTGGGAGCCTTTAGTCCACAGGGCAGTACTGTATCTATTGAGCCAAACCTTTTTGCAGTATACTGAGAAATGATGAATATGTGTGTTTACTATGTAAATCTAACTTAGATGCTGATATTATTGAAGATACCTGTATAGGGGAGGTCGCCCTTCACAAGGTAGGCAGTAGTGGACAAGTTTCCTTTACTGATGCAGCCAGTACCCTGTAGGCACCCATTATTCATGCTACCTCGAGATGCAGTGTTATTATGGCATCACGTTCATAACAAGAGAAAAATATTCGACGTAAAGTTTTGTGCGGAAACACAGTGTTTTTACCTTTGTTGTGAAATATGTATGCTTGCTATTTCAGCAAGAGAGAGAGGGGGATACAGAAGCCTCAAGGATGAGTGAGAATCGTATATCGTCTGTCTTCTTTCTAAAAAAAGAGGTACATTTTGCACATCTGCTAATCAGAAGGAATAGTCCCTGGAAGTGTCGCTCTCTGGTTTCAGCTTTATATGGCCACAGAAGGGCCGCCAGTGGGATTCCTAGTCCAGAGTATATACCTGTGATCCATTTTTCATGGCCAGTACCATCTGGGCTCCTGTGTGAGGTATAAATCTATGTGTTTCTGGCATTTTTATATTTCCTTGTTTGTTTCCTTTCTCTCATCCCTTTTGCTCCCTTCCACTCTCTGTAAAAAAAAAATGTTACATATATTTTCTTGTAGGAATAAACCCAAAATTACAGAAGAAAAAAGTCTAAAGAAGGAATGTTTTGGATTTTGGAAAAATGAGCATTCAAGGGAAGAAAGATACCATCATACTCAGAGCATTCAGCTACGCTGATGTTATTGAAATCGATCTTTCTGCCTAAACCGGTTTGGCTCATTGGAAAGAGCGTTGGCCTTGTGACTGAAAGGTTCGATTCCGGCAAAGTGCATGTACCTTGCTTGTAAGCACATCCTCATTGAGGGCTGTGCAGGAGGCAGTTGATGGATGTTTCTCTCTTCTCGATGTTTCTGATTATCTCTCTCCTGCCTTCTGTGTTTTAAATCAATGTAATATATTTTTATACAAGAACCAAGTGACGTCTATGCAACATAAAAATAAAATGTCCTAGTGTCCCTAAGCTGCCAAAACCCTGAAATATCACAACAAGGCTACTCCAGGGAAGTCCATGTAGGACATCCAAAGACATCATGTCAGGGGCGAGCCTTTGGCGGCGAGGCCTGGAGTAGTTTCTGAAAGCGAGGTGTGAGCGAGGTGTGGAATGGATAGAGGAGGGTTCCGCGCGTGCTCCCCTATAGTAGCTCGCACCGCTGCACTGTTATTTCCAGAGCCTCCCACTCATAGAAGATGTGAGCAGAGTCACCTGTTATTAATGGCTGAGGGACATACAGACCTGTGGACACAGAGATAGAGGTACACATAGAGAATGTTGTCCGCAGTGCCCTGGAGAGTTGTCATCTGGTAATTGCGTCCACCATGCTGGTTCTTTGTATCCTCACTTAGGTACTTTCTCAGTGTTTGTATATCCTTGATGCTGAATTCCATTTCCACCCACAATCTATTTAATGGGGATTCCATCCAAAACAGAAAATTTCAATCGTTGGCACGTCCTCTTCTCTGTAACTGCCTTGCAAATGAGCAATCATTATTATTCTACAATGATCTTTTTTGGTTGGCCTATAATTTTTAGTAGGTAATGGTCATCTGTTTATGCTGCCTAGTTGTTTTATTACTGTTCCTAAAGCAGCACAGGTTTGTAGATGTAGGAATGATTTTTGTGAGAAGTGAAGTGTTTATGCATATGTACATAGACATATTCAAAATCCTCCTACTCACTTGCAGGGAAATTAACTTTTATTGAAATACATGGCCTCATGGGTAGCTGGGTAGCATTTAATTTTATTGTTGTTTATTGAATGGATTAATGACACTGATGTCAGCTTTGTCAAGGGATGGTTACCCAATGAAAAGTTACAAGTTTCCCATGCTTTACCTTGATGGTTGCTTATATAGTACACGGAATGTGCATCAACCCATTTCCCACGTGTTGTTTTACCAGTCAGACTATATACACCTAACAGTTCATCCACCCATTCTTCCTCCAAGCCCCCTTTCCTTACATTCAGTGGTGTTATCATTTGTGTAACATGCTTTGGGTGATCATAGTGATAAGTGTGTTCAGTGCATCCTTTCAGTCTAATTTTGCAGGTATATTCATATTAATAAATTTAATTCAAAATATTTTGTGATTGTCATAATTTCTCATCCTCTTTTGTATTTTTTGCAGAAAAGCATTATCCATGCATGTTTCATCATAGCCCTGCAGAGTCATTTATGTTCACCTAATTTCCATTCGATAACCCCTTCCCTAACAACCTGTTATTGTTCCTCAAATAAGTAGCCAATAGTTTTTCTGGTTGCTTAGCATACTCATGTAGGTTTATTGTCGTATAGGTGCTGTAAAGTGTGCAACTGAAATATAGATAATGTCTTATGAGGATGTTCGAGTCCATTGTTTTTTTACCTCAGCCACAATGAGTAATGTTTTTGTCACTGCCTTTATTCCATTTCCTGCAAGGTTGTTGTAACTGCTGTAATCAAACCCCATACTTTCCTAACATTCTGTGGAACGCACTTGTTGATGTGTTGAGGTACAGGCATTCTTATCATGGAATCTTGGTCAGCCACTAGGTGGAGCAATGTGCATTTCTTGTGATCGCGATAGTGCCATTTAAGAATCAGCACCACCCCCCGTAAAAAAGTTCCTGCCGATGTGAGAGTTTGCTGGCAGTATCTTCCTGGTGCAGCCATAGGTTCTTATGCATCATTGATATCTTGTTAATCCACCCATGATCTCGTTGATCTGGCCCTGCAGCCCAGACATTTAAGGATCATAAATCCTGTTTGTGTTGTCATTATATCTTATGTTGTTACCAACCTCTGTCTCCATGCATCCCCAGACTAGTGGATGGAGCATACCTATTCTCTATCATCTTGTGAAAGCATGAGACTATTCCAAAAGACCACTGAGAGTTGTAGTTGTGCAATACCTTTTTACCCTTAATCACCATCTAGTGTGTCCTTCAAATGCCTGCAAAGTAGTCTACCATTTCCTTGCTGATGACGCACCCATTGTGTTGTTCAGCATTTTTGTGGCTGAGTCCTCCTTTATTCTCTTGCCTTGATTTGTCTTCTAGTGTGTTTTTCTTTCAATTTTCCCCTCATCCCTTGATCATTGTTCCCTCGATGCCCACAGAATATATTGGGGTATGGAAAGGTTTGCAGCAATCCAGTGTTTTTGGGTGTAGCCCCATGTCTTAGTAATTCTTGCTTGGTGTGCCTGTGCCGTTCAATTTGGAATATGTCTTGCAATTCAGTACAGTGTCCTAGTGCATTGATCCAAAGCCCCACCTTCAAGCTCTCTACTGATGTGCTCCCTTTTCCTCTTCCAGCATCTGAGTTGAATGTATGGTTTTTTTGCCTCTTGCTTGATGGCATGGGAGTCACGGATGCTGCATGTCACAGGCTTCCTTTTGCTCTGCCTGCAGCCTATGACATAAGATGCAAATGAGTGCAAGTTATGTCACATGTGGATGAGCAAGCATGCTCCCCTTTCCCCTTTCCCCAATCACCAGTCACTGCTCCATTTATTCTGACTCCTGTTGTTTTCTTCCTGTGATCCTCAAGCATATCCTGTGTCTGTGCTCCTCATCCCCATCCCTGGGGTATGCTTGTTGAAGTGAGCATCTGCAGACACTGGACAAATGGAATTAGCATCACCACACTGATGGAATGAAATGTGTAGTTTTTGTAATGGTGACAGCAGCCTGAGAGTTTCCCGGATCACCTGTCCGAAGAGTTGCTTCCAGCACCCTCTAGGCTCTCTTGTGTCATTGCCATTGTATCCCCACAATATGGGAGCAGGACACCTGCATGTGATATTCTTTTCAATAGTGCTGTAGTCCCTCCACGTGTCTGCTGCTTATCCCTCACCCAGTGTGCTTGATTTATCATTACCGCTGCCTGGAGTGCGTGTGCTCACTGTCATCCTGTGAAATGATCAGCCTTTTAAAAGCATTCAGTTCCAGTGGCATGGCTGAGCATATTTCCAGTATAAAGCTCAATGCAGTGTTCAATGTCAATTCCTTTGCAGTCTCCTTTTACACATGCAGCAACTATTAATTTGCTGTCTCACCTGAGTCCTGCTAGTTTCTTCACTTTCATATTCTCTTAGTTTGTACTTTTCCCATTTTCCTGTCATGCCTTGCCTATCTTACTTACATTCTAATGGAGTATAGTGGAGCATGGATTGTGGTAGTGATGGATTTCGGCTGGTAGCCTTGTGAAATGTTTGATGTAGTTGCTGTGCCATCTTGGGTATGTGTGATTCATCTAAAGTCTCCTAGTTCCCTGCCTCTCCCTCATCCCCAAGATACCAGCTGCTGTATTTTCTTCCCTGGATATTTTGTGCCAAGTATGGCTGGGTTCTGGCTGCTTTTTTGTTGCACTTAGGCAGGTCTTCATTGTTTGGCTGTATTTGTGCAGCTTCAGTCAGACTGTGCACGTGCAGGCCATGTCGTTTGCTTCGCCAAGCATGCTCCACTTTTCCTAGTTTTCTCAGCTACTATCCCCACCACTACCAGCCTGTGTTCTCACTCATGGAACTTTGTTCTTCCTGTGTTCAACCGACATGATTCATGTTCACTGACAGGGAGCTGCAGAAACAGGACCAATGGCATTGGCATTCTCCTATTTGGAGTAAAGAAATGTGTATGTCTTGTTTTTGCCACCACTATGTATCTTCCCCAATGCCTGGTTGTGGAGCTTGCTACCAGAAGTCTTTCTGCACCCATAGGCTGTTTTGCATGATTGACGTATTTCTACCACGTGGTTGTGTGTGTCATGCAGTACTTGTTTTCAGAGCCATACTCTCTCTGCTTTACCAACATCTGTCACCTGTGGAGTGAATTACCTGTCTCTACTACTAGTGTTTAGAGGGTATCCGCTTGCTCTGATCCTGTGAAAGGTGAAAGCATTCCAAGGTTGTGGACAGCTTCAGTCACATGGTTTGTGGCATTTGCATCCTGATCACACATTGTAGTCTGAAATCCTGTCCACTCCCTTTCCTCAATCCATGCTGTACCTACTGTTTCCCTGATCAGGCATGTGATAGCTGAGTTCTTACCATTGTCTTTTGATTATTCTCTTTAGTCACGCTCTATTCCTGTTCTCAGATATATTCCCGTTTCTTTCTCATGCTTGGCGAAGTGTTTTTTTTTTTATCTGAATGGGATGTAGTAAGGCATGGCCCATGTTGCTGTGAGGCAGTATTTGTCTTCCTCCCCTCCGGTATTAGCCTCTGCTTGTAGTTGCTGAACCATCCTGCCAACTATGATGCGACTTGTAATGTACCGCCATTTCCTAGTCCTGTGGCCTCCTTCACCCAAAGATCTCAAGCACTGCACAGTTTTATATGAATTTGAGAGCATGCCAGTATGCCTGGCTTTTGGCTACTTGTTGAGCACCCAAAGGGTCCTTATTTTCATGGTCTGCCTGTTGAAGTGTAGGTGGACGAAAAGCTTGCTATGCCAAGTGCACATAATCCTCTTTTCAGCTTGGGAAAAGAGCGACCCTCTTCCCCAATCACTTCTTCTTGTCTGTATTCCTTTGCTGTGCCCATAGGGTCTCTCGTGATTGCCACATGTCTGCAAAACTTGTTTTTGAGTATGTAAGACCCTTTCACGTATTCTGCTTTTTTCTCACCACTCACTTGGTTTCTGGTGTTTGATCTGTTTGTGTCTGCTCTACCCATGAGCAGAGTGAATATTTGCTACGATGCTCTGAAAGTATGTCATTCCCTAAGAAGTGACAGTTCCACTTGTAGTCCTGGAATTTTCTAAATTAACAATCAAGAATTTGTTTTTAACCCCTGTGCATTGTCATTTTCCTATGTTGCACCTATTGTCTTGCTGCTTAACTACATCCCACCTAAGTAATTACTCTGTTCCCCTTAATATTCCTCTAATATGTGTTCCTTTTCTTTACCTCATGCATTGCTGTGTTTCCCAGTATGGCAGTGAGTCTTTGGTGGCTAGCCACAGGTGTTATCATTTTTCTCTTTGCTGTACTTCTGAAATACAAGTGTGTGTGTGCCTGCCAGTACACAGTGTGTGATTTTCTTTGATCTCCTCACTCCCCATCTACAAAATTTTGTTTGACAGCTCAATCTACGTCAAACAGCATAAATGTATTTCTAGTTTGCTTGGCTCTTGGTTGCTCGCTCAGCACCTAAAAGGCACATGGTCATGTGCTGCCAGTTAATATATGGCTGCTGACATAAGGCATAGCAATTACAGGTATTGTCATATGTGTTTTGCCAGAGCATGATCCCCGTGTTGCTTTCTTCAAGCATCATTTCTATTGCCAACAGTAGTCAATGTTCTCTATTGTAAGTTTTTCATATTCTTCCTTTGCTAGAGGCATGTCTCTCCCAGTCCTCTCCCAAACTCTGTCTTTCTACGCTTGTTGATATGGTGGAGTTGTAGATGGAGAAATGTAATTAGGGTCACCATTGTTGTATAAACAAATCGGCCATTCACCTCCTCCCGATCACCTGCTTTTAAGAGTTTGCTGCTAGCTGTCTTTTATTGCACCCCATAGGATATCTTGCGTGTTTTTTGTCCTGTTCTTGTAACATGGATGGAATGCTTGTATCGTATGAAATATTTTGTGCACTGCAGTCTGTCACCTGCTGACTGACCTGTTTATATCTCTGTGTGTTGCCTCTGAAAGAATGAAGCTGCCCAAAGATCATTGACATTTCCAGTTACTTCATCCAGGAAGTATCCATCATGATTCCCCATCTACAGTGTATTCCTAGCCCCTGTATAGAGCCACCCCTCCTCACAACTGATGATGTAAGTTTTCCCCTTAGTGTGATGTTCCACCTTAATTTTCAGTTTTCTTCCCTTTAAAAATCCCCAAGATGGTGCTCTATTCCTGCTTTTATGTCTGGCAGTGTTAATATCATGCTAGTAGAATAAACTTCAGCGTGGAGTGACTGCAATGCAGCATTTTGTTGTCTAGCCCAGTTGTGAATCTTTGCTTGGCAGTTTTCATCCCAGCAAAATGATTGTCCTAATGGATTACACCTCCCTACCCTGCATGGCACTTGTTGAGGTCCTTACCTTGTATATGCGTGGCAAGCATGGTTGTCTGCAGGCTACTTGCTTAGTGGCTATGGTGGGGTATGTTTTCATGGGCTTCCTGTTTTTGACAAGATCATGAACATGTGCAAATGAAAGTTTTGGCATACGTGATTTGGCCAAGAATGCTCTACTTTCTCTGGTGTCCCCAGCCACCAACACTATTTCCACCACGCCCCCTATTTTCTGCCTCTTGACGTCAGGCATGTCCAGAAGCCAGATAAATGGACTTCCCCCTTCTCTCCACTAAATGACCCTGGCACCGGTAAATGTTTTTCCTACGGTATCTGGATCACCTCGCTGTGGTTTAAAAGCGTGCAACTCTGTTGTTGGTATCCTTGGCTTGTACCTCCTCCCCATTATTTGCTGTTTGGTCTTTCAGTGCACCCATTACATTTCCCGTGTTTTGGCTTGTCCCCACGTGGGTGCACAACTGCTGTAGCATGTAATGTTGAAGAGCGCCTTATTGCCGACCCCTACCTCTGCTTTTTCAACATGTGTCTTCAAAAAATGGACCCATGCTTGTCTCTGCATCTTCACTCCCAGAGTCTGGGGTGCCCGCTTGCTCTGACCCTGTGAAAGGATGGAGCCATTCCCCAGTGTGTAACTGAATCCTCTAGTGTCTCCTAGACCCATGTTGCAAATTGCCATGGTCTAGCTGCTCCCCCGTGTCCAGCCTGATTCATTATATTCCCTGTAATTTTCTTCTAGGCCATGTTTTGTTTGTTTTCCCTTCGTTCCTGTTTTCCTTTCTCCAAATGAGTTTCTAGGAAAGAATGGAGAATGTAGCTGCAGTGCAGTGTTTAGATTTCCATCACCAGGTTTCATGATGACTACACTTGCTGTGCCATCCTAGCTGGGATGTGTTTTCGATTGAACTTCTTTACCTTACTTTCTTGCTTTAACCTTCCCCACCCAAACACCTGGAGTGCTTTGTCCTTTTTCACTGACTTTTACTACCAAGTAGGCTTTGCTTTTCAATTAGGACACATTAAGGATGCTGTGTCATGGGCTGTCTGTTGACGTGCATTTGCATGGAAATGTGTATGTCGTTTCTGTCCCTCCTCCTGTGAAAGCTAGTTTTTTGAAGTGCGTATCTGTGCTTTGCTCAGCTATGCCTATGTTCCTTCCAGTGAGAAGCCTAGTTCCCTCAAGGCCTTTTGCATGACATGTTAAGTTCCTGTGTTCCTTCAGGTGATGTGTGCATCTTGTGAGTCACCTTTATATGCCCTGGAAATCTCTAGACCATCATGTCCTCCTTCCCTCTTCCACTACCTCATGAACGAAGGAGCCCATGGCTGAAGTCCCAGACCTTCACAAAGTGTTGCTCAATTTATGCCTAATTGAGTAGTTTGATCTCTTATTGCGGTAAGTGGATGTTCATGTTTTTCTTTGGAGCTTATGCTATGTACTTTTGACTTGGGACTGCCCTATCTAAGATGATCCTGTAGCAACGCTGTGGCCTTTTTGCCTGTACTTATTTGATTTTTGGAATTATCTTTCATTGATTCCATCGTAAACAAACCTTCTCATGGAAACTAGTTTTGTGTCCTAAGAAATACTAAGTGTTGAGCAGTATTTCAAAGTGTTGGTGTGAATTTTTTCAAGTGGTGGTATTTCTTGCTTTCCCTTGTCTTTTATGCGTTTTCTCAATTTTGTTTTGCAAAGACCTCAGTGTTGTGCCAAGAGCAGCACCACCACCTGCACTCCCCTAGCACACATGCTTTGTATTATTCCGCACAGTTACTTTCTCTTACTGATCTTTTACCAATCCACTCCAATACTGGAATGTAGTAGTTTCCGTTCTTGCTGCCCCTTGGGGGTGGAAACAAGAGGAAATGAACTCGCCTTCATCTTGTCCTATAGGGCTGGGACCCCTGCCTAAATCCCCTTTTCTATCAGTTGCTACAAGTGTGCAAGCAATGTCTTAACTATCTCGACCCCCACCAAAATGGACCAATGAAGCTCCATGAACACAGCGAGGTTCCTAATAAGGCTAAACCACAGAAAGACCCCAATTCAAGTGACCAATCTCTGCAACCCTTATCAGAGCCCTGACCTCCTCTGTACAGCCACCTTCCTAAAAGGCATTTTGACCTTGGTCGCACAGGTTTCACCCGTAGGTTCTCCATCATCTCCCATGCCACAACCTTTCCTTTTCCATGCATGCTGCCTCTGCCCCAGCCCTGGTGTCTTGGTGTTCTTTCGGTCTTTGTATGTGGTATGTTCTACAGTGCCTACTCTGGTGCTTGCCCACATGTGCGTTGCCTGCTGTTTGGCATTGATCACTGAAAGGAGCAGTCAATTATCAGAGTATGATGCTTGCAAGTACCCAGGTAAGGCTATCACCGTTTTACACCAATGGTCCTAAGTGTGTTTTTCTCTTTCCCTGTGTGACTGAGCAGGATGGCTATTCCGCTTGCTTCCTGTGTCTGAGCCCAGGAATGGTTCCTGCCATTTTACAGCAATGCTTTCTCTCACCATCTCCCATGCATGCCAGTCAGTTCACCTCTGCTTTCTCTCTAAGCCATCCCTGTTCTGTATTGTGCGTGAGATTGCTTGTGTCTGTGGTGTGTGTTTTTTTAAAAGTTTCGTGGAATTTGTTCTGTTAGGGCATGAATTTCGTGCAATTGTGAGTGACCCACTGGAGTGCACTCATGCCTCTGGCCTCCAACGTTGCTACTTCATATGTGTCCTCGGTTGCTGTGCAGCTAAGTCACAATCGCCTTTGATCCCAGGCCAGTGTTCTTGCGTGCTATCAGCAGCATCTGGATGGAAGGCCATGGACCTTGCTGGGGAGCTGTGGCATGAAGCCAGTGTTTCCTGCACATCAGTGGCTGTGTTTTGTGACATGCTATGTCACCTGTCCATCATGTTTGTGTCCCTGTTAGAGGTGATGCCCCTTTGCCCTTCCCACACCCACTGAGTTGTGCTTATTGGCAGGAGTGCCAGCGGATGCCTCCCCTGAAGTGCCCCTTTCTCGGTTGTGGCTTTCCTTGCCAGGGTGGCTTTCGCGCAGCATCTCTCCGTCCACCCCCCCAATGATTGCTTTCTGTGGAGAGTCAGGTGTCCTGATGCATGTGTTTCCTGACGGCCAGGGTTTCGGTGGGTGACATCTTTTCCCAATTCCACTGTGTGTGATCCCCCCCCCCTTTGCATGTTGTTTGCTGTGGTTGCTCACTCATCCCAGTGTTGACCCTCAGGCACCCATACTTTCCCTCCCATGTAAGACGGAGTCGCTCATGCACACACAGAACTGAGACTCACCGGGGTGGGGGATCCAGGGCCAGGGGAACAGCAAACGGTTGAACCACAAGGTGGTGTGAGGGGTGTCAAGGGAGGTACATGCATGTGAGGTACTTGGTAGATTGTTTTCTTGTTGTCCCGCCATTCTTGGAGCAGTCATGGAGACTGGCAGGGTGGTCTGCTGTCCATGGTTCATTTTCTGGCCTGCTGTGGAATGTCCAGTGCAGAGCAATTCCTTGGTTTTGTGGTCTGTGGTTGGAGGCTTTTGTCACAGTCACTGTCCATGTCCATGGCCCTGAGCTGGTACTGGCAGCCGTCATCCATGTGGTGTCCCAGCAAGGTGTCCTCACACGGCACATTTTCCAGGCATCTGGCTCCGGCAGCAGCAGCAGCATGATCTCTTCTGCTTCTTTGCCCTGTGCGGTGGGTTGGTGTTTGTTAAATGCCTGTGTCCCTGTGTCTTGGGCCTGCTTTGTACACATTCCCTGCTTGACTACTCACCCAGTCATAGTTTCCAGAGAATTCTCTTTAAGGTTGTGTGACATTTGTGGTAAACCTGCAGAGCCGGCTCCCCCTGTAGGGTTTTTGAGGCAGCTCAGTCCTCTAGCTGTGCCTTCCAGTGCTCCTCCCATCACCTCATTTGCTGCCATCTTTTCAGTTCCTAGAAAGCCAGCTCATTGAACGTGCCCTGGCGTTTTTCTCTCCCTTCTCCCCTGGTGGTGAAAGGAAATGAACTCCCTTCCATCTTGTCCTCTAGTGCTGGGACCCCTCCCAAAACCCCCTCTTTTCTGGGAGTTGCCACAGGTGTGCCATCAACGTCTTAACTTCCCCGACCCCCACTAGAATGGACTAATGAAGCTTCAGGAGCACAGGTTAAACCACAGAAAGACCCTAATTTATGTGACCAATGTTTGTAACCCTCATCACTTTCTTAAGTCCCCTAAATATCTTACCCCATAAAACTCATTGTTCCCGCCGGGTGTGCTCTCTCGACGCGCTGCTGCGCCAGAAAGAGGCTGAGAGCTTTTACCCGCGTTTGAATTTTGACTCTTTGCTTTTACATTGGAAAAGGCTACTTAATGGTGGTTTATTGGGGACTCTGAACTATGTGCATAATAGTAGTCTCTTCATGTGAGTGAGGATCACAAGAGCGTAGTTCCTCACCTGCGTGCTTTCTAGGTTTCCCCTGCGGAGATCTCCCAAAGTCGATGCATTTCCCGGCAACTTGTCTGCTTGGAACCAAAGGGAGACAGACTCTTTGTGTTCTTTCTGTGGCCCTATTCTCCCTTCCCTATCCTTTGCAGCTGTTAGCACACCATGCAGAGTTGTGGCCCAAAGACTCCCTCCAATCCCAGTTTCATTTCATGTTCTGAGAAGAGGTTTCTGCTCTTTCTGTGGAATGGGATCCCATCCCTGTGAGAGTTGTGCACAGGCACTTACCTCGTAGTCTAGCCGGAAGCTCTGCGTTGCCTGGTGGGATGTTGTGCTTTAGCGTCCTCCTTGGCAGATGCATTTTCACGTGTATTTGTTTCTCATGGAGTGCCCAACTGCTAAAACAAAGACATCATTATACATGGGTCTTTGGGATGCCTGCTTTACCAGGCTCACAGCCTTATAGCGACAGGGACTATTTGCACTGTTTTTTTGCCAGCTGTGCTGGTGTTCTAGGCAGTTTGTGGTGTTCTTTGTCCCCCTTTGCCTGACAAGGGCTGCTCTCATAGATTGGTTGGTGCCATTCTGGGCTTACATTTGCTGCACTGTTTTCTCATTTCTTATTCTATTGTTAGGGAAAGTCAGTACAGTAGACGTGGGCAGAGTATGGTGTTACATGGATGAGGAGAAAGGAGATGGGCTTTAAGAGAGTGAGAAATGCAGTTGGTTCTCCAAGGTGGGGTATGGTGTCTTTTCCCTTACCGTTTTCCGAAGCCTTCCTCCCTTGGCACACGCTCACTCGCTTCAATGTTCTGTGTCTCCCTCCGGACTCCGTGAATTTCCAGTGCACACCAGTTTTCAGTTTCTTTCTTGTTGGGTTTGTCTTTGTTTCTTTCGCCATGCACAAGATATTTATATGTTCCCTCCACTAAATCCCTGCTTTTCCCATTGTAAACCTGGGTAGTGAGTGCTTTATGTTTGTTCACCCTTCCCTGCTGCGTTTTTAAGGGTCCCTTCTGTGATTCTTGAGCCTCTGGTATCATAGCCGAGGCATCTGAGATAATTTTCAGATTTAATTGTTCAATTTTTAAATTACCTTATTTATGATTGTGCCTCAGGGTTGCGGACCTGATGTTAGAGCTTCTCATCTAGGACTTCAGCCCTGTTTTGTGTCTTGTGTGCATGCCCAGCTGTCTGAATCGTCAGCAATGTCTGCCAGAGCTCGCCTGCTAGTCCTCCTTATGAGCGCTCCCCTTGGCTAGATGTTCTCTGTCATTGTGTGTCAGATTTCTCTTACAGGAATTGTGCATCCTGAGGGACGCTCTCACCTTCTCTTAAAGAGATTCCTACTTGCCTAGGAGTGCCCTCAAGTCGCCCAGGAGAGAGAGTGTGCCCCTTTATAATGTGAACATACTTGTTTCACCTTTCCTATTTTGACTCACTCCTTCCTTGCCCTCCGTTCTTGGAAACAAATGTTCATTTTTCATGTTACGTAAGCTGCAGCCTCCCATACATCCTCTCCAGATTAACCATGCTTTCCATTATCCCCTTCATGATACTTGTGCCCTGCCTTCCTCATTATCTCCACGTGTGCCTGACTGACCTTAGGCCTCACATTATATCGAGACAAGGGAATGTCGTGCCTGCAATGGGCAAGTCACTCACCCAGGTTCCCCTGATGTGTTGTCGGCTACATGGGGGGCGGACACCATGGCTCCTTGCTGTATCCGAGTGCCTAGTCCAAGGCTGAGTTCGCATGGTGCTCCCAGAGGATCTGATTTGCTGACTTCCTCTGCTCACTGCTCTGGTGAGGTAAGTGTGAGGTATTGTAGGTTTTTACTTGCGTTTCGTTAGGAGAATCTACCGGTTCTTTGCTTCTCTGCAGGCAAGTCCATTGCTGCATCTGTCCTGCAGGAGAGAGAGGGTGTTAGAAGCCTTGCTCTGCTATTTTAAGTTCTTCTCCAAAGCTGGGTGCATCACTGGCCCCAAGGAAATTTATTGCATGTCCCGTTTGTTGCCTGGGTTCCCTCTTACCCGGGAAAGGACAGGGAGTCTTTCATGAGTGAGATACTTGGCATTCGCTTGTCTGCCAGGGAGTGTTGCTGCGCTCTTGCCTGCTTGATGTTGGGCCATCAACTCCATAGCCATGACAAAAACTGAGTCCCCAGTGCACTTTGTTGTGTCCTCTGGAATCATCAAGGAGGGTGGTTCCAGCTTGCATGTTGCATGGCTTTGCAGATAGAGCTTGGGTTCTTTGTTCCCCTGTGAGAGGGATGAGTATTATGCTTGCGTAATTGCTTGCCTTGTCCTTGGACTTGCTGAGGCTAAGTGAGGATGGGGCTATTGTGCTGAGCCTACTTCCTCTCCTTTGCCCTAGGCTTGCTGTTGTCCATTGAGGAGGGGGACCATTGTGCTGAGCCCAATTGCTCATCTTAGCCTTGGGCTTGCTGTTTCCATTTGAAGAAGAGAGAACATTGTGTCAGCACAATTGCTGGCCTTAGCCTTGGGGTAGCTTTTGCCAAGTGAGAAGAGAGACCATTGTCCTGAGCCCAATTGCTCACCTTAGCCTTGGGCTTGCTGTTGCCAAGTGATGAGGGGGACCATTGTGTGGAGTAAGGGGATGTGTTCTGCACTATTGTATCCCTGTGTGGCTTGCCTCAAGGTTTGTGGAGGGCAATGATGTGGCGTCTGCCTGTCCTTTGTCTTGCCTTTGGGCTCAGCATGTCAAGTAGAGGATCCTTCACTAGCTTCTCCTTGGCTCAGGAAAGCACATGGAGCATCTGAGTGCAGACCCGGCGGTTCTTGGTGTGGATGTGAGTGTGGCAGGGGATCCTGAGGGGAGGATAACAGAGTGCAGGCTAAGAGTGGTTTAATGTGCCTCCCCCTTTACTCCCTTGACCAAAGTGAAGGCATGTCTGGTTGACACTCGTTTTCCTGCTGTGAGTTTTGCATGTTTGCTGTACCAACATCCCAGAGGTAATTTGGAAGCCTTCGCCTGCCGTGCGCTCTTTCTGCATTCCCCTGGGGTGCTGGTTCTGTTAGCTGCTTCCTTTCCGTTTCCCGCCGTTCAAAAGCGCGTGTTTCTTCTCTGACACTCAATTCCTTCCTTGGGGCTCCTACATTTCATTTCTTATCCTCTGCTGCCATCTTGTGGCCAGTCTTGGAATGGCAGCATATTTCACTAAAGCGTTTTGTCAGTGGTACGTGTATGTGCTTCTCATTTGCAGTTTTTTGTCTGTGTGTTTATTTCGGGT